>JALIZH010024060.1:0-27331 GCA_030522465.1 Rhipicephalus appendiculatus
ATGAACCGGAAAGTAAGGCTGCGAGCATAGTTTAGAACAACTCATCATCCCCAGAAGTTAAGGAGTGTGAATGTCAACCATGAGCTGGTAAGATAATGTAACAATAATCTGGAACATGGAAGGTGGCGTAGCCGTTCATTTCACCCCCAAAAGGCGATACTGTGAACATTGCGAACTATTGTTATGAGCTGCAAAGAAACCTGAAATCTGATTTAAACATATTGGAAAACTGCGAAAAGGTGTCATCTTGCAGCAAGATAATGCTAGGCCACATTCTGCTAAACGGACGGCAAATACAATAAATGAGTTGGGATTCTAATTGCTGAAACACCCGCTAAGCAGTCCAAACCTGGCTCCAAGCGCTTTTCATATGCTTGGAGCATTGATGGAAAAAAAGATTCGCTATTGATGCAGAAGTCATAGATGCTGTGCAAAATTGGCTACAAGTGCAACCAAAAATCTTTTTTTCTCCGATGGAATAGAAAAAGCTTGCGAAACGACGGGCACAGTGCGTTGAAGTGCAGGCAAGTTTCTTAAGAAAACGTATGTTTCAGCTTTCTATGATTAGAATGAATGTACCTTTTCACAAACATTCCTTGACCTTCTGACTTCCCCTCATACGTAGTATGTAACAAATAAACTATTTGGAACCATAAAAATTTACATTAGAGGCATCAGAAGTTTATAAAGCATATTGACGCTGTTGACACTACACACACAACTGAAAAGAAAATGGATAAGAAAGTAAGTGTGTGGTGCTACTTGTAGAAGGTGTGTGGCTGTGTGCTTGTATAAACAATGGCATCATGAACTTGCCCAAGGTATATTTACAGCTCACTCTCTCTAACTGTGTATAAACTTGCGCATCACAAAATCTGAAAATTTCACAAGGTAAAATAATCGGTGTTAGATTTAGTTATTGTGACTAGTCAAACACTTGCACATTACAAAATCAATGCTCTTCACCGTTGGTTGCACAATCCATCTTCAGCTGCTCAGGCGACACTGGTTCCTTCGACAGAAGTGGGGCCAGGGTGTTCCTTCTCTACCGGACATTCGTACCTGGAAGCCTAAAATAAAGACAGGAGTAATCACCAGAAGTTTCTCAGACAGAGCACAACGTACAATATGCTCTCGTCATGCTGGAGTTTTCTCTCAGTTTTATGTGGGTATAAATGTAGCGCATGGCTAGCATATTCAGTGGCACCTGACTCCATGCAGTGAGAAATGCAAAAAAGCCACGCTGCAGAATAAATGCAACAAAAAGCGTGTTGTGGCAGAACTTTTCATATCTTTAATGTTGAAGATCTGAATCCTACTTTACCCTTTTAGTTCGCTCATGCACCAACGTGAGGGTACGGCTCTTAGGCAAAGACGCCCGTTGTTAGCTGTGTGTGTCGACCACGCGTAATTGAACGTTAAATTCTGTGTGTGAGTAATGTTGTTGGCTGTTATCGGTAATTCTGTTCTTGCAGCTGGCCAAACTTATGCATGAATGCATCCACACAGGCACATTTGTATTTCTGTAGTTATACCATGATACTCATTCTTCAATATGTTTCTTTGTAGCGCACATACACGACAGCACAAATGAAGGCACATATAGACACACTGTGTGTCTATATGCGCCTTAATTTTCTCTTGTCGTGTCTGTGCGCTACAAAGAAAACCGATTGAAGATGTGCTACCAACAAGCCCGCATCGCATCGCTTGGGATACTCATTCAATGCGTTTTTTAAAGGAAATGCAATGCAATATGCACCTTATGAAGATTTTATTTATTGCATAAAAGCAGAATACCACTGCACATGCATGACAGTATGCACTTCCATCATGCATCCATTGCACGTGACATGCAAAATTAAATCATGTGTTTCCTTGTGAGTACAACTAATGCAGCTTCCTTCAGGCTGCTCACATTTGGGATGATTATATTAAGGCGAAAGAAAGCATTTAATGTCTCATACTCACGTCCGTCCGGTGTCCGTCCGTCCACACCCCCCACTGCGCATGCGCCAACCCATTAAAAAAAATAAAACACCTTCTCTCCACCTCTCTCTCCTCTAGGCATCCCTCCCCCACGGAGGCCACACCCTCACTGCACATGCGCGTCCCCTCCCTCTCTCCCCTCCTATGCTCCGCTCCCCCTTTCTCCTCTCCTACGCTCCCCCCTCTCTCCTCTAGGCATCCCTGCCCGCGGCGTCCACACCCCCACTGCGCATGCGCGTCATCCCCTCTCCTACGCTCCCCCCTCTCTCGCCTCGCGACGCCGACGCAGGCAGCGTCTGCTAGCGAGTTTCTTGGTTGAAAAAACCGACTGCTCGCGCTGCAAAACCGTTCACTGGCCACCCCGTATATATGGCAATGGATCTTGACCTGCAAGGTGGTGCCGGTGGGAGATTTCTCCTGTTCGTGGCGGAACGATAAAAAATTCGCAGCGTGCGCGTTAACTAAAAGCGGACTGCGGGTCTCTGTGTCCAGTCCTAGTCTTCTGTCTCTCACTGCCCATTAGCAGCGATTGGGATGTTCCAGTAGGAAACAGCGGTCCATCACTACGTGGTTTGCGCCCCCCAGGTTTCTCTCCTGTGCAACGCTGCGATGAGCGCCAGCGTCAACGCCGCCGCCAGTGTAAGCGTTAGCGCCCGCTGCTTCGCATCTACACATCGTTCCCTTTAGCGGGAGATGGTGTAATCTTTAAGACGAAAGCCTTTAATGTCTCATGCTCACGTCCGTCCGGTGTCCGTCCCACCGTCTGCCCTTCCATCTGTCTGTCTGTTCATCCGTCCGTCCATCCATCCGTCTGTCCGTCCCTCCGTCCACCCGAGCTCTGGCATGGAGCCAGGTGGCCGCCGGGATGCGCAGACGGAACGCTGGTCGCGTCGGACTTTATAGCGCTCGCGCTTTGCTTGCAGTAGCGTCGCTGTGCCCAGAGTTTGCAATCATTCTGACGGACGCCGTCTCAATGGACCCAGGCGATCACGGAATAGACTTTCTAATTTACAAAGGGTCCGTCAGTTTAAGTGCTGGAACGCGGATGGCGTTTGCACGATGCGCAAAGCGCGAGAAAATACTAATGCATGCGGCCGGAGGAATATGAGTCTCGCGTCTCGCTGCGATTCGCGGTAAGAAATTAAAGAAGAAAACACGCACCCATTCGGTTTGTGTCTTATCCCACTGAGAGTGTAAAAGAAAAAAGACATGGCATAATCAGTGGAATGGCCACACGCTTTTCGCCGAACACACTTTGGAATGTACAAAGTGTCCTTTAATTTTATTGGGTATTTAGTGAACACAGATATTGGGTACACTAAATTACTACTGTGTGTTGCTAAATTGTGGTGATTAGTATCAATGCTTCTTGTTGGCTTTTAAAAAGGCAATACATTAAAATCTCGTTAATTCGAACAGACGCCCTGGTCCCGGCACAACCTGTGTATTTCTGAGAGAAAATTCCCGATAATTCGAACGCGTGGGTATCCACATCGGTTAATTCCAACTTGGAGCCCCTTGTTTTCATCGCTCCTCCAGTAGTCGGTACAGAGTGATTTGTTAGGAATGGCATTTTCGGGTCGTTGAAAGCCGGCGGGTTGGCGAGCCGAGGTAACGAACGATCGGACTTTTATTCCAAAAGCAGAGCAAGAGACCAGCGTTTTTGAAAACAGTAACGTTTATCGCATGTAATAGCAGGTTAATAGCAGGTTATCGCACTACATGGGTCGCCCCAGCCGACAGGTAACAGTCAGGGCTGCCAGATCGAAAAGGCGAAAAATAGCCAGAAAGTTGGAAAAACTTGCCAAGAAGTAGCCAACTTGAGCCAAGGACGCTAAAAGTAACCACGCACATGTGAAAACCACTTAAAATTTTTATTTAAATGGCTAAAGGCAAAAGTCTTTTAACGAAAATGTAAATATGTGCAGCACGAACACTTCAAAATCATAATTCCTGAGGTTCCAGCATAAATTCTTGACCTAAGCAATCATTTCATGTACGATGACGAAGTGTTTACGTTCTTGAAGGATGGACTCTTCATGCGTCTTACGTGACTTTTTTGAAATGAATGGAAGTTGCGACAATAAAAAAGTCTACGGTATGATGAGTGCACTCAAAATCGTAGTTGCTGGCCTTGAAACACAAGTTGTTGCTACTTTCACAATAATTGATTCTGTGATGACGAATCCAAAATTGCATTCCCTACCTAAGCCTAAGAAATGATACAAGTAGTTCGGCGGATATATTACAAGAATTTATTCTTCGGCGAGTTGATAGGACATTCTAAAGAAAAGTCACAGGTTCGCCACAAGGCGAAGCAATGACTGCGATAGCAACAATTGGAATGTCAAGCGACGAATGGCAAGCAAATCGAAACGTGCAGCGCGCTGCTCACGCACACATGACGCACGAAAACAGCACGCACAGGACGACAGCGAACTAACAACGTTCACAGCTCGATACTTAACGCGCTGCTCAAACAAATACGACGCGCGCGAAACGTATTCACAGGTACAAACGAGCGCGACCTAAAAAGTGTCACAGCTGTTACTTGGCTGTGTTTGAAAAGCGCGCTCTTTTCGCAAACGGGGGGAATGCAGCGAACGAAGTGACCTTCGTGCGCTTGGTAACTACAACGCAATCGTTCCGGCGAAAACTCAAGACGTACAATTCTCCCCCACCGCGAGATAAGTGCGCGCGCGCACGGGCGTCTACCTGCCACGGGGCAAAGTACGCGTGGGAGATGAGCCATGAGCGCTTGTGTCGCGACGAGCGGGGGCGCCTAGCAAAGCCCCACAGAGCGAGCTAAAGTCACTCAAACAGGGAATGTACCACGTTCGTTTTCTCTCGCCGCCGTGCACTGTCGGCGGGCTTCCCCCACATGTAGGGTCAGCTCGCTCGCCTCGCTAGTGTCTCGGCGCGCTCGCGGCCGTTTCACTAAATGGATATGTGCCAACATTTCTATGAAGAGATATATCTGTATGACGAATATGAATGACAGGTGGTAACATGAAAATCATGACGTGAATTTCACGTACAGCATGATGGGCTCACGGCCGGGTGGCCGGCTTGATATTCACCAAACTGGTATTTTGTGAGGTCACTGTATGACGAACATGAATGAAAGGTGGAATCATGAAAATCATGACGTGAGTTTCATTTACAACATGATTTCCATGCCGCGCCCGGTTGGCTGACTTTATATTCACCAAAATTGGTATTTTGTGAGGTGACTGCATGACGAACATGAATGACAGGTTGTGACATACAAGTCATGACATGTATTTCATGTGCAGCATGATTTACATGCCGCGATCATAATGTGCTCGCGGCCGGTTGGCTAGATTGATATTCACCAAAATTGGTAATGCGTGAGGTGACTGTATGACGAACACAAATGACAAGTACTAACATGAAGATCATGACATGCATGTCAGTGTCGGCGTGATTTACATGCCACGATTTTGGTGCGCTCGTGGCCTGTTCGCTAGCTTGACATACACCTAGATTGCTAAGGCGTGACGTGAATGATTGACGAACATAAATGACAGGTTGTAACAAAAAATATGACATGCATGTCATGTAAGCCATGATTTGCATGCCATACTCATGGTGCACTCCAGGCTATTCGATATCTTGTTATACACCAAAATTGGTATGGCGTGAGGTTACTGAATGACGAACCTAAATGATAGGTTGTAACAAGAAAATATGACAAGTAACCTTGTTGCTATGCAAGAAAATATGACGTTTCTTGTCACCACCTGTCATTCGTGTTCGTCATACAGCCACATCCCGCGATAACCACCTTGGTATTTACCAAGCTAGCGAAACGGCCGCGAGCGTACCATGAACGTGGCATGTAAGCAATGCCGTACGCGACAGAATACCGATTTTGGTGTATATCCAGATAGCGAACCGGCCGCGAGCACACGATGAACTCGGCTTTAGATCATGCTGTACATGACATGCATCTTCTGATTTTCATGTTTACACCTGTTATTTATGTTCGTTATACAATCACGCTATGCAATATCAGTTTTGGTGCACATCAAGCTAGCGAACCGGCCACCAGCGCGCCATGAGCGTAGTAATTAGTAAGTCATGCCGTACATAGCATGCCAGTCATGATTTTCATGCTACCACTTGTCATTTACCTTTCACATGCACATATGTCACCATAGCAACTTTGGCATACATCCATTTATTTAAACGGCCGCGACCAACTCAAGATCACGTCATATAAATCAAGTTGTACTTGACATGTTTTCATGATTTGCATGCTAAGACCAGTCACTAATGTTCTTCATAAAGACACTCCAACCACACACAATGAGATTACCAAGTATTACTACATGGCGAGGCGGGCTTTCCCGATTCCACATCCAAAACTCAATAGAGCACAGGCAGACTCGTTGCGCTTACTTCAAGCCAATTCGTACCCGTCGTTAGCATACCTAAATGAAATTTATCCACACCGATTCTCCGACGCCGCCTGTACCGCTTGCGGGCAGAACGCTACATTAGCACACATGCTTTGGGAGTGCGGGCCGCTCGGCCCGACTTACACCAAGACCGAGTGGGATGCGCTTCTGCGCAGCCCGAACCTTCAGGACCAAATCCTGGCCGTCCAGTGCGCCCGCGACAGGGCCGTTAGGCTAGACCTGCCGGTCCCCACGTGGGAGTAGCCGGGTGGCGCGGGGCAACCTCAGCGTCTGCACTGGACCTTTAATAAAGTTGTACTCACTCACTCACGCCATACTAATTGTGGTATATATAAAATTAACGAAGCAGCAGCAAGAGCACCAAGCCAGTGGCGTGTAAATCGCGCGATTCATCACATGCATCTTATGATTTTCATGTTATGACCTGCCATTTACATTCGTCATGCAGTTATGTTTTTCATGTTATGCCATACCGATTTTGGTACAGATCTCATTAACGAAACGGGAAGGAAAGCACGAAGTCGTAGGCGGATAGATAGATAGATAGATAGATAGATAGATAGATAGATAGATAGATAGATAGATAGATAGATAGATAGATAGATAGATAGATAGATAGATAGATCCTTCGAATGCGCAGGAGTTCCCTGATAAATGCCTCGCATTTAATAAATGCCGACAGCCAAGCGCCAAAATGCCGCGTAATTCGCATTTCTTTATCTTGTTAGTGCGTGTGCGTGCGTGTGTAGGCATTTGAAATAAAGAACAACAGTATGCTTCATTCGCGGCTGCAGGAAGCGCACGCAACGTGTAAAAAAATTGAATGACACTTTGTACATTCCAAAGTGTGTTCGGCGAAAGCGTGTGGCCATTCCACTGGCTATGCAATGTCTTTTATTTTTTACACTCTCAGTGGGATAACACACAAACCGAATGTGTGAGTGTTTTGTTTTTTTAATTTTTTTACCGCGAATCGCAGTTAGACGCGAGACTAATCTTCCTCCGTTCGCATGCGTTAGTATTTTCTCGCGCTTTGCGCATAGTGCAAACGCCATCCGCGTTCCAGCTCTTAAATTGACGGACCCTTTGTAAATTCGAAAGTGTATTCCGTGAACGCCCGTGTCCATTGAGACGGCGTCGGTCAGAATGATTGCAAACGCTGGGCACAGCGACGCTACGCAAGCAAAGCGCGAGCGCTGTAGAGTCCGGACGCAACCGGCGTCCGTTTGTGCATCCCAGCGGCCACCTGGCTCCGTGCCAGAGCTCGGACAGACGGACGAACGGACGGACGGACGCACGGACGGAGAGACGGACGGACAGACGGACGGACGCATGCACGGACGGACAGACGGACGGACGGACGGAAGGACATGCGGACGCACGGACAGACGTACGGACGGACAGACAGACAGGCAGACGGACGCACGGACGGACGGACGGACGGACGGACAGACGGACGGACACCGGACGGACGTGAGCATGAGACATTAAAGGCTTTCGCCTTAATATGCGTTACTCCACGTAAAATCAACACTGCTGCGCCGCAGCTGCAGCCGCGCTGGACCAAATATGGCGGCTGGCCGGACGGTCGCGGTACTTTCCCCGTTCCAGTGACTTTAAGCAGAGGCGCGCCCTTTGCGCCATCTAGCTGGTAATGCTGATATTTCCTCCGAGTTTGGCATACAGCCAGTAGTAAGTGGTGTATATAAATAGCTCGCCATTTGAACGTTGTAGAGATGAGCAAAGCGGCTCACTTCAGTGAGCGGTTGCTAACGGCTCAGCTCACTTAAGTGAACCGGCTCAGCTGAACGGCTCACCGGTTCACTGAAATCCGTGGCTTTTCACTGATCGCTCGGCGTGAGATCCGAGAGCGCTTGTTGACGTGGAGACGGTCGTTGGCCGTTTCGAGGGGAAGAGGAAGCGCGCACGCAGCGTCGTTTGATGCTTCTTTTTCGTTGCGCGCGCTCAGTCGCGACAAAGCGGCGCCTGGATTTAACGCCGCCGTTTGAAATCGGCGACGCGTGCTTAGTTGAGGGCTCGTTTGTGACGAAAGGCTATTAAAAATGCTGGGACGCTTGTTGTAAAAAAGCTCGTGTTCTTGGGCTAAAATATTGCCCCTGGACACATTGATACCTCTGACACACGGGCCAAAGTAAAGCACCTTGCAGGTGCTTTATTTGCTAGGGTGGACACTTGCTAGGGCGGAAGCTTGGACTAATTCTGAGGCGGCATTTTGGAAAGTATGTGCGGGGTCTGCTTTCAAGTAAACGAGTTATTCGGAGAGCAGCACTTGCGTGCGTCGATCGCTGTCTTGTGTCGATACTTGTCTTAAATCAAAAATTGATTTTGTCGGGTGTCATTGTGAGTGGACGCCTTTCGGGAAGATGCCCCTTTACCCATTGAAACAAAGACGTCGAAAAATACCTGTGCGGCCCATTCAAACACATGAAAAGTCAACGTAGTATCATGTCATAATAATTTCTCATCACGCACCATGACAACATAAAATGAAGCCCTGTTTCAGCACAATATATTATTGGTTTTATTGACGTGCTAATAATGCACGCTCAGAAAAGCAATGGAGTAGATTGTATGGGTGACATTTTCATGACTACCCCAAAATCCCGAGCAAGAGCCCCCTCCCTTCTTCGGGAGATTACAAATATGCGTCCCCTTCTCCCCCTCCCACCATTTTCCCTGTATCCTTCATTGTTGTCATTTGCCCGACAAGGGCAAATGAAAACAGTGAATGCATGCGATTTATTAAAGCATTGCATTGAAGCATGGATGTGCGTTCTTGGTTTTTTCTCGGCTCTTAAGCCACCATATTGAATTTTTAATCCATGGCGAAGCAAGGCCCCCCCCCTCCGAATCTTGTCGGATTACCCTTCGCCGTAGGTGGGGTGCTTGCTCGGGATTATACGATAGACTAATGAAAACCACGACGTAAACTACGTTCATCTCTTCGTCTTCGACGAGTTGCGCCAGCTCACGATGAACTGCCACGCGCACCACACACAGCTAGCGAGTCGTGCGAGTCTGCCCACAGCGGCCAACGGAACGCGAAACGGAGCGGTTCAACGGGTTCAACCAACAACGCCTGGTGGCTTTGGTTCAACACGGCTCACTGAGCGAGAGTGAACCGACGCTTAGGCAGCAAAAGAGAACCGCCGCTTACTGAGCGAGAGAGAACTCTGAGCGAGAGAGAACCTCCACTCAGTGAGCGAGAGAGAACCGCCGCTCAGTGAGCAGCTCGGCTCAGTGGCTCAGTCGGCTCAGTGAGCCGTCTCTTGAAGAACCACGGCTCACATTTACTGAGCTGCGGATCACTCGTGCTTTTAAAAGAGTGGCTCAAACGATCCGGCTCGCTGCTGAGTAACCCATCTCTACGTTGGAGGACGTGCGCTTTCGTGGCTCAGTGGTTAGCGCCGCGCGCTGCAGAGCTAGAGGTCCCTCGTTATTTGGATACCGCGTGTCGGAAACATTCTTCTAAATTATTTTTCTTTGCGACTTTTAGAAATATATAGATACATATACATATAGAGGACATGACGGTGACGCCGATGGCAAAAACCAGCCGAGAGTGTCCATATAATTGCTATCGCAATAAAACACTGAACAACCAGGACACAAGAGACCAAGGCGGCAACAAAAGCGCTCACTAACGGTTCTCAGTTAGCGCTTGTGTTGCCGCCTTTCACTTTTGTCCTTGTTTTGCAATGTTCATTTGAAATGTGGGATATACAATTCTAATGCCGCTGAGTGCAGATAGTCCTGGATGGGGAGCGCTTTTGATTGCTGTTCACTTCCAACTGTGGTATAAATTAGGCCGCGTTCAGCAATGTGTGATCCACAAAATGATGCCCCATGCAATAGTTCTCGCTGAGTCCCAGTCACACATCAAAACGCATTTTTTGTGTATGTGCTGAAGCGTGTTTGCCTGGCAGTTCATAAACCTGTAGTTTTTGTGTATTTGTGTTGAGATCGCCATCAGTGACCACCTGCTTAGGAAACTGGGCCACCCTTTTAAATAAAGTTCATTATCTGCATCATCAGTGCCAAATTGAATTTTTAGAACTGGTAGCACGCTTTGGCTGCCATGTTTGGTAATATATTTCCGCGCGCATTTCTTATATCAGTTTTACAGCATTCGGTTTTCACCCACAAAAGACTGTCAGCAATGCTCGGCGCAGACCCCGCCTCAGTGTTCTAGAAGCTTCGCGATCATAGCAGATCGTTTTGTTAAGATTGCACGCAGGACGCGGACCGTCCAGCTTATTCTAGAGCTTGCCCGACCACCAGTGATAAGGCTACAATGTTCGACGCGTGATATATAAAAGCCGGCGCGTTCCAACGATGATCAGATTATCGACGGCCGACGCTCTGTTCGCCGCTATCACTGCCAGTGTCTAATGCTGTAGTCTGACCTTCAGTTTTCCCGCCACAAGTTTGGCCTAATAAAGAGTTTCTTTTTTGACACGCCGACTGTTGCCTTCGTCGACATCACGACCACGTGACATCTGGTGGAGGTGCTTCCTGGTCCATGTACCGAACGCCCCCTCCAGCCGTGAGCCCAGCCCACATCGTGAAGAAGACATCGACGCCAGCCTCGATCAGCGAGCTAGCCGCAGGCGAACGAGAGCTACCTCCAGAGTACGGGCCTCTACCTGACCAGACTCGGAAGACCAAGGCCACGACCACTACTGCAGAGACGATGACCACCCTTGTGCCGCCTGCCCCGATCCTGCTCCGGCAACCCAAGGAGCCGCAACTGTCCGCGGTTCACCACTCGAAGACCCGGAGAGCTGGCTTGAACTGTTCGCCGGCGTCGCCATCTTCAACAAATGGACCAACGATGACAAGTTGCGGCACGTTTATTTTGCCGTGCAAGATTCCGCTCGGACATGGTTCGAGAACCGAGAAGCCACACTCCGGACCTGGGACCTTTTTCGTGCCGCATTTCTGGAGACGTTCACAAGCGTCATCCGGAAGGAGAGCCGAAACCGTGCTGGAGAGCCGTATACAGCTCCCAAATGAGAACATAGGAATGTACACAGAAGAAATGACGCGCCTGTTTCGTCATGCTGACCCCGCTATGTCCGAGGAGAAAAAGCTTCGCTTCCTGATGCGGGGAGTTAGGCAGGAACTGTTCGCCGGCCTTGTACGCAACCCACCCAATACGGTCATGGAATTCGTCTCAGAGGCCACGACGATTGAAAAGGCCCTCGAAATGCGTACGAGGCTGTACAACCGCCGCATTCCGACGATCAACTACGGGAATGTTCAGTCATTTCAATCGGACGACTTGCGCGAGACTATCCGAGCGATCGTGCGGGAGGAACTGCGCAGGCTGATGCCTTCGCCGCAACCTCAAGTAGATTCGATCGCAGACATTGTCCGCGAGGAAGTTGGACAGTCGCTCGGAATACTTGAAGCACCGCAGCCTCAGCCGGAAGCTATGAGCTACGCCACTGCAGTCCGCCGCAACGCTCCCCCCAAGGCCGCGTCATGACGCTGCACCACAACAGTTCCGCCGCCAGACACCGCCGCCATCACCATCGACGCCACACCGCCCGCCAACCGGCCAGCGCTACGCTCCGAGGAAGACCGACGTTTGGCGTGCCCCTGACAACCGCCCGCTGTGCTACCACTGTGGAGAAGCCGGCCACACATACCGCCGCTGCCAGTACCGCCAAATGGGCCTACGCGGCTTCGCCGTCAACGCAGCGCCCCCAGAGCACGGTGAGCGGCCACGCGACATCGCCGACTACTTGACCAGCACTGAAGAGGCACCTCGATAGTCATCGCGTTCGCCATCGCCTGCCCCTACCGGTCCCCTCAGCGACGACAGCAGTACAACAGCCCCAACCGGGGCCGTTCCGTGAGCTCACATACGGAAAACTAAAGGCAGCAACTGATGGAGGTGCGGTTACTGTACGACGAACTACCGAAGACCCTCCGCCGACGACGACGCCGCGACGAAACCTGAAGAACACGCAGCAAGCCGTAGGGAGCTATGAAGTCGAAACTTCGCGAGCAGAAGACCTCAAGACGCACCGTAGAAGCAGTGGTACAAACCGTCGCAGCCATGATCCGACGCCACGACCCAACCGCAACGCCAGGCGACGAACGAGCGACCTCGACGTTCTCATCGACGGCCACAGTGTCACAGCTCTCGTCGACACCGGAGCCGACTATTCCGTCATTAGTGGGACGTTCACCGCGAAGTTGAAGAAAGTTAGGACTGCTTGGGAAGGTCCCGAAATCCAGACAGCTGGAGGTCACCTAGTAACGCCGGCAGGAATCTGTACAGCCAGAGTCGCCATTAACAACCGGATTTACCCCGGAAGCTTCGTATTCCTACAGCGTTGCTCGAGAGATGTCATCCTTGATATGTACTTCTTAAGCCTCCATGGTGCAGTCATCAACCTGAGAACAAAGTCGATAACACTATCCACAGAAAAAGCCCTACGGCCGTGCACGCCGCCAAGAAACCACGCCTTGAATGTGCTGCAAGAACAAGTCACCATTACGCCTCGCTCAAGCGTCATCATTTCCGTCGGCACTCCGAAATCAGAACACTTCGAAGGCGTCGTTGAAGGCAATCAGCACCTATTGGTCAACCGCGATATTTGCGTCGCAAGGGGAATCGCTGAGCTGCGTGGGCGGGAAGCAACAGTTATGCTCACGAATTTCAGCAATGAGTACGAACACGTGAGCAAAGGCACGACAGTCGCTTATATCGAGGAAATTGTGGAAGCCACCAGTGCCTTGACCCTCAGCAAATCTACCGATCCGACTCCAACGAACCAAGCTCCTCAACCAAGTTTCGACGTCAACCCGAGCCTTCCAAAGTGCAAGCAAGACGAGCTCAAATGTCTGCTTCGACAATTCAAGGACTGCTTTTCGTCGTCGTCCAGAATCAGACAGACCCCAGTCGCAAAATATCGCATAACAACAGAGGAAAATGCAAGACCACTCCGTCAGAGCCCGTACCGAGTTTCGACGCGAGAACGCGAGGCCGTAAAGCAACAAGTCGACGAAATGCTACGTGACGACATCATCCGGCCTTCCAACAGTCCTTGGGCGGCCCGTGGTTTTAGTGAAGAAGAAGGACGGAACCTTACGTTTCTGCGTCGATTATCGCCGCCTAAACAAAATCACGAAAAAGCACGTGTATCCTCTCCCACGTATAGAAGACGCCCTGGATCGACTCCACAGCGCGAAGTACTTTTCGTCGATGGACCTCAGGACCGGCTATTGGCAAACCGAGGTCGACGAGAGAGACCGAGAGAAGACTGCCTTTATCACACCAGACGGCCTCTTCGAGTTCAAGGTAATGCCTTTCGGTCTTTGCTCGGCGCCTGCGATGTTCCAACGTGTAATGGATACCGTACTGGCAGGCTTAAAGTGGCAGACATGCCTTCTGTACTTGGACGACGTCGTTGTGTTTTCTTCAAACTTCGACGAACATCTCCGGCGTCTTCAGGCTGTACTTCAAACAATCAAGACCTCCGGCCTCACCCTCAAACCAGAAAAGTGCCGCTTCGCGTACGAGGGAACTTCGGTTGTTGGGCCACGTCATCAGCAAATCTGCAGTGCGTCCTGACCCACGGAAAACAGCTGCGATCGCTGCCTTCCCGCCACACACTGACGAAAAGGGCGTACGCCGATTTCTTGGTTTGTGCGCCTATTACAGACGCTTCGTCAAGGAATTTTGAGGCATTGTCGAGCCACTAACTCAGCTCACGAAGGCCGACGTGGAATTCAGGTGGGAAACGGCGAGGGTTGAAGCATTTCAGCAACTCAAACGACGCCTGCAGACGCCTCCGATACTTGCGCATTTCGATGAATACGCAGATACGGAAATCAACACCGACGCAAGCAGCGTACGACTCGGTGCTGTTCTTGTGCAGAAGACTAACGGAGAAGAAAGGGTTATCTGTTATGCTAGCCGGTCGCTATCCAAGGCAGAAGCCAAGTATTCCACAAGAGAAAAGGAGTGCCTTGCCATCATCTGGGCTACGTCGAAGTTTCGCCCCTACCTCTATGGCAGGCCCTTCAAAGATGTGACCGACCACCACGCCTTGTGTTGGCTTGCTAACTTGAAGAACCCGTCAGGTCGTCTCTCAAGATGGAGTCTCAGACTTCAAGAATTCGACGTTACCGTCATTTACAAGTCCGGACGAAATCATTCGGACGCCGACTGCTTGTCTCGCGCCCCCGTCGACCCACCGCCAGAGGACGACCTTGATGATGGCTGCTTCTTGGGAACCATAAGCGCCGATGACTTCGCGGAACGACAGCGAGCCGAACTTAGGGGCATTGTTGAATACCTCGAGGGCAGGTCCGCCGTTGTACCGAAGGCATTCAAGCGAGAACTGGCGTCGTTTTTCTTGCGGAACGGCGTTCTCGTGAAGAAAAACTTCACGCCACTTCGGGCCAACTATCTCCTCGTAGTACCTTCACATTTACGTCCGGAAGTTCTGGATGCTCTGCATGACGACCCGACGGCTAGACACCTTGGATTCTCCCGCACACTTGCGAGGATACAAGAAAAATACTACTGGCCCCGCCTCACAATCGATGTCAACCACTACATGAAGACATGCCGATTAGGCCAGCTGGACTTCTGCAGCCCATCGAGCCTCCTCGACGACCGTTTCAGCAAATCGGGATGGACCTCCTGGGGCCGTTCGCAACGTCGACTTGCGGAAATGAATGGATCGTCGTAGCTACCGACTACCTCACCCGCTACGCCGAAAGAAAGGCCCTGCCCAGAGGCACTGCCACCGAGGTAGCAAAGTTCGTCGAGAACATCGTCCTGCGTCATGGCGCCCCAGAAGTCCTCATTACCGACAGAAGTACGGCCTTTACGGCGGACCTAACTCAGGCAATCCTGAGGTACAGCCAGACAAGCCACCGCCGGACCACGGCGTACCACCCACAGACCAATGGCCTGACCGGGCGTCTCAATAAGACCATCGCCGACATGCTGGCCATGTACGTCGACGTCGAACAGAAGACGTGGGACGCCATCCTTCCGTACGTGACCTTCGCATACAACACGGCCGTGCAAGAAACGACGCAGATGACGCCGTACAAGTTGGTCTACGGGAGGAACCCGGCAACGACGCTCGACGCCATGCTGCCCAACGTCGCTGACGAAGAAAATCTCCTCGTCACCCTCTACCTTCAGCGCGCTGAAGAAGCCCGACAACTCGCCCGGCTGCGCATCAAGAATCAGCGGACGACAGACAGCCGCCGTTACAACCTTCGACGACGCTTCTTGGATTGCAAGCCCGGCGACCGGGTTTGGTTGTGGACGCCGATACGCCGAGGTGGACTTAGTGAAAAACTTCTTCGCCGATACTTCGGTCCATACAAGGTGCTTCGACGTCATGTCGCTCTCGACTACGAGGTTGTTCCGGACAGCATTACGAATTCTCAACGGCGCGGAGCGCGACCAGAAGTCGTCCATGTCGTGTGCCTCAAGCCGTTTTACGCGCTGCAGTGAACGTGAACTGAAGACCGCATACTTTTTGCTTTATTACTGTACTTTCTTGCTTGTGCTTATTGATAATTTTACTTTCTTGATTTATTATGTTATTTATTGTCGCATGCATCCCCCCCCCCCCCCCCCCCCCCGTGTTGTTTTTTAAGCATCGGGACAATGCTTTTTCAGACGAGGCCATTTCTACGCACATTTCTTGTATCAGTTTTACAGCATTCGGTTTCCCCTTCAAAAGACTGTCAGCAATACTCGGCGCAGACCCCGCCTCAGTGTTCTAGAAGCTTCGCGATCATAGCAGATCGTTTTGTTAAGATTGCACGCAGGACGCGGACCGTCCAGCTTATTCTAGAGCTTGCCCGACCACCAGTGATAAGGTTAGAATGCTCGACGCGTGATGTATAAAAGCCGGCGCGTTCCCACGATGATGAGATTATCGACGGCCGACGCTCTGTTCGCCGCTATCACTGCCAGTGTGTAGTGCTGTAGTCTGACCTTCAGTTTTCCGGGCACAAGTTCGGCCTAATAAAGAGTTTCTTCTTTGACACGCCGACTGTTGCCTTCGTCGACGTCACGACCACGTGACAATATAATGAAACACCAGCGGCTTCGACGTCAACAGATATTGATAATATATCTTCAGTCGAGGGGAAAAAGAAAATACCCAAAAAGGAGCCAATAGCCAAGAGTGTTTTCTTGCCGCCACTGGTATAAAAACGTAGCCAAATTGGTCCAAAGTAGCCAGACCTGGCAACCCTTATCACAGTGTTTTGCAAAACTAAACCAAACCAAGTTTACTAGAGATGCAAAAGAACAAACAGCAGCATTTCTCAGCAGATAAGAATTCGGATGCTGCGCTGGGTCTCTTGGGCAAGCTGCAAACGATGCAAATGGAGTCGCGACGGAAGAAACGCAAGCAGATGCAGATTACTGATTACTTTTAATTTTGATTGCGTGTAAATAAATGTCTTTTGGAGCATTAATAGCGTCGTATTTTTCGACATTAAGGCTCACTGCTCATATGAATGCATAGTGGTGCTTGTTTCAGGCGCTCTGACTGCTCATTTAATTCTGTTCGCTGTTAGAGCTGTATGAACTTAATTTACGAAATCCCCCTGCCACAAACGTGCAGCAGCGCCTAGTTCGCGATAATGAGTCCAGACGTGGCTTGTTTGGGTTCTGCCCGCGCAGCGTGGCGAAATTTCCGTTCATTCCAGCACTTGCACGCTAATTCGAACTCCGCTTAATTCGAACAATTTCATAGTCCCCTTCGAGTTCGAATTAACGAGCTTTTACTGTGGTCCGCACGAAACAGCACAGGCTGTCAAATGGCCATACGGGGGAAAGAGGTGGAAATACTAAGGCTTACAAAACATCAGTATTGCACAACATCGCGGTCATCAGAATAAAAGCATGCAAGCTTGTGCAGCGCAGCAATCTCCGGCAACCAAAATCCCGAAAGCTATTGACAGCTTCTTAACGTAAGGGTTCACCAACATGATGTAAAGGCAGCATAAACACATTGCACTTAATCTGCTTCAATATTAAACCACGCGGCCACACCGTTATTGGCCTCTGTACGCCAATAACAAAGGAACTTGCAAGTGATGCGACAATAACATTTAACGCGACGTCACAAACCTTGCATCCTACCTTGCGGTGCACAAACATGGCAGTGTTACTGACGTGAGTGCAAGCCATCTATACACAATAATCATTTGGTGAAACTGATTTTTGAAGTTATATATTTGTTCCAATTCGAACAGCTTCAAAAATAGGCACTTTAGATTTGTTGTGTTCTCAGATAAATACATCGTCTAATTTCACATTTCAGCAGCAACACATGCATGACTTATGCATGCATACCGTGAAGTATGTATAACTTTATTGTGAGTTTTGAGCAATAAATAAGGTAATCATATCCTGCACATACCACAGATCCCTTGAACATCTGTAGCACAGGCCTGAAGAATTTACTATATAAGATAGACCGTTAGGCTAGTAATTTATTCGAAAAGATCATTGGAGGTTATGTTCAAACTGCGTTTTATACTGATCGTATATGTAAAGGTATTTAGCGAAGTTTTAACTACGAAGCGGGGCAAGGCGCATACAATTCTTAAATACCAGAACACAATAATGAAAGGTGAACATGGTGGAAACATGTGGTATCAAATAAATTGCGCTCGAACGCGTGAACTAATGCTCAACCTAACGCTTGCAAAATTAAGATACGGCTATTGGGCCACATATAGACAAAATGTATTAACCTAGGCGTAATTGCACGCTTCGCGAACCGTACCTACAGCACGATTAGTCAAGATCACACTCACGTATCAACCGGAATATCACGTTGGTTAAATGATGCGTGCCTGCGCGGACGCAAACACATGCACACATTTGGTCACACAAACACGTCTCTTATAGTAGTCGCACACAATGCTCGCATAACGATCCTGTTGCTGTTGAAAAGAGGACACGCAGCATGTGGAACTTTCTTTGAAACGTTCACTTCTTTAGCGCCGAAAACAAACAAGGACGGAAAAAGAACGACATGGACAACACGTCATTCTTTTCTGTCCTTGTTAGTTTCGTGCGCTAAAAAAGTCAACATGAATTACCAGCATGCCCAAGCGTACGCGCTTTAGAAACGGTCGAAGCTTACAGTTAACAGCCGGCGTCCCCGCTTGTCAGGAATTAAAAAAAAATAGTGATTCATCGCGAGCAGGTCATCACCACAACTCTGTTCAAACCCCCCGCCGAATCACAGCCGTGCACTAGTTAACGCGCCAAACAACAACAACAACAACAACAACAACAACAAAAAACAACAACAAAGAAACAAACAAACAAACAAAACCTCGCCCGCGATAACATCACACAACTTTGCCTTGATCCTGCATGCACACAAACAGGCTCGCTACCTTAACAAAAACTCACTTATCACCTTCTAGTTCGGAAAACCTGTTCACAGGGTTATCGCGCTCACGTTATTAACAAAGAGCTGACAGCACCAACGTCCACGTACCTTTCGTTTGGCGAGCGCTCCACGATACGGAGCAGCAGGGCCTCTCTCGAGTATAATGCATCTTCGTAATAAGCAGCACCGGCAGAACACAAAACACGAGTAGAGAGCGCAAGCACACTTCAAACAACAGAAAAAATAGACTTCTAAACACGCCCTTGTGGTTGCAACGAGCTACAAACAAGCAATACAATTCCGGCGATGATGATGATGACCTCGTATGGATGGCTCTCACCCACAAAGGGGGGATGGGCCAAGAACCAGGCGGCAGGAGGCTTAGAATAATGGTCTGAAACTAAACCAATCTGGATTTTTTTAATAAACGTCTAATAAATGAAAATGCTTAACGAGCAAGCGGTCAGATTATCGGAGTTTTGTGCTAGAAATGAAGAATGATTCCACACCCAGAAAAAATAGATAAAAATAGGCTAACACGGTTATCTTTTTGTTTCTTTGATGTATTCTATCACAGCAGAGCAGACATCCCTGTGGCTGTAACCTAATGAAGTGGCGCCAAATGATAAAATTACTGTAACATTTACAGCTAATTGTAACTTCTGAACTGGAGCTTGCAGGTACCTTTTCTCTGATGAGAATAGCGGTGACAAAATAAAAGGAAATGTTCTATTGTCTCGACTTCATTGGAAAATATGCACAACGGGGATGCTTTGATTCCAGCTTTATTTAGGTAATAATTCAGTTGCGGAATTCTACAGCGTAATCTCGTGAAAGAAACTTCTAACTGCCGAGATTCACACCACTGTTTATTCCAGCAATGTCTTAAATGTGCGAAATCTGTAACTTTATCCAATGATAATTTGCCTATTTCCCTTTGCAAACAAGCATATCTGAACCTTAACGCTGTCGCGTAAGCCGTGTCTGGTAAAACTGGGATAATGGGACCACTCAGGGATATTGTGGCTAATGAGTCCGCCATTTCGTTTAAATATAGTCCGCGGTGTCCTGGTACCCACAGTAACTGGATCTTTTGTAAGTGTGTTGGTATTAGATGGTGAAACGTATGAATAAGCGTTAAATTTGTTGCCGCAGATAGTGCCGCACATACTCAGAGAGAATCTGTTACGATCACTGCTGCTGATTCGCTTGAAGGAAGTTTGCGCAGAGCTAGAACAACAGCCAACAACTCTGCAATGAATATAGGAGTGTAATCTGGGAGTCGAACCGAAAAGGACCAATCAAGACAAGATGCCAATTCTAGCCTTTTCTTTTGACACTAATGCATCCGTCGCAATTATATTGCTTATTGTCAGGTGCGCTAGGTAATCTTCTAACTGATCATCTAAGTACCGAAATGGCATTTGTTTCGCATTAGGAGGGAAAATATCTTCAAATTCTATGTTAAGGGTTGAAGCGAGGTTACCTGTCGAGCCAATATTTTTAATTTTTACATTCAGTGGTTCTAGCATCTCTTGTGCCAATAGAATTTGTGGGGTGTGTAGTCGCGACCAATTTGTATCAAAGAATAAGCTCGGTTCTTCAATGAAAACATAGCAGGATCGTCTCTGAGGGGAATTGTATATGTTTAAGAACGTTTGAACCGTAAGTATTTTAAATCTATTTAGCAAGGAAGGTAGTCGCGCTTCCAAATACAAGACATTGTTTGCAACAAACTTTGGGAGACCAAGGCATAAACACAAAGCTACCCTTTCCAACAGTGCTAAGGGTCTCATTTTATAAGCTGCACTTCCTGAAAATACTACACACCCGAATTCCAGGATGGGCCGCACATACAGCTTATAAATCATTATCAGTGTGTCCCTTCTCAACCCTCTTCTACGGTTTGCTAACTTCCGTAACCATCCCATGGCACGTGTTACCTAACAGTAGACTTCTTCTATGTGGCTTCTCCAATTCAATTTGGCATTATACATGATGTCTAAATATTTAAGGGAATCTACCTGGGGAATGAGCTCTGTACAACAAACGAGTGTTGTTGACAGGCTGCATAAAAGATAACGCGAGAGGCACGCTTTTCTTGACGTTCAACGTCATATCAATATTTTTAGGCCATGCTTCTAGCGTATTCATATAATTTTGTAGCGTCTGATATAGTGCGTGCAGATCTTTATTTGTCGCGAAGAAAGCAATATCACCCGCATACACAGAATTGAATACGCTGATGTGAAGGAATGGAGCTTAAGAATATGTTAAATAGAACTGGAGACAGGACAGCCCCCATGTGGTACTCCACGTTTCTGCTTATATCTGTTAGATAAGTACCCATCTTTAAAGCAATAAAATTTCCTTTCTCTTAAAAACTCTGAAACGCACGCTGTGATGTAGTTAGGAAAATTGTAATGTTCCATCTGTTTTATTAACAATGAGTGCTCAACCTTATCGTACGCCTTGGCCAAATCTAGAGGGACTAATGCACAGTAGTCGCGCCGACGCCGAGCCAATTGTATGCGACTCTCTAAATCAACGTGCACGCACCATATTGAGCAACCCGATCTAAAACCAATTTGGCTGGGATTTAGTATTGCGTGATCATCAATATATTTCATTACCCGGACATTCAAAATTCTTTCTACAAGTTTAACCAGATTAGATGTCAGTGATATTGGTCGTATATTGTCAATGGCAAATCCAATTCCCTGTTTTTTAAGTAGCGGAATCACTTTGGAAAGCTTCCAATCAGCAGGTATCCAAGCATTTTTCAAAGAGTAATTTACCATATTAAGTATCTCGTTAGGAGAAATTTCAAATATTGCTTTTATCACTGACGTGGTCACCCCATCTGGTCCAGGTGCTGCGGGAGATAAATGCCTTATTACTTCCGTCAGTTCAGTTACGGTCTCTCATCGAATTCCTCACCTGCAATTGGTTTCACAATGTACAGTAGCATAGTTGACATGAACATATCTTGTAACCCTTTCGCAATATTTTCTACTAATTCAGAGAGTTCACGGGGAGAAAAAACTACAGAATCAATATTTTCAGAGGGTGGTAACATCTTTCGAGACCGTAAAAATCTAAAAAGAGCTTTTTTATTTTTAGCCCTAGAAAGATAACCAAATCTGTTCATATCGTAGACATCTTTTTGTTTTACGTATTGTACGTTTGAAATCAGCTGCTATGAATTTATAATCACACCAATTTTTTGGGCATTGGTTGACCAGAAGTTGTTTCCATGCAGCTTTTCGTCTTGTATAGCCCCGTCATGCAATCTGCATTCTACCATGGACTAAAAGATCCTGCTGTGCCAAGTTTAATTTAAAAGTTGCGTTTTTTAACGATCGTTTTAATACCGCACACAGGTTCATAGCCCTAATATCATCCTGCATGTCCCTGCGAGAAATCAAAGTAGCTATTAAGTCTTTTTTGTAATTTTGCATAATTGACAAATGATCCGACCTTTTCGGTGAAAAATATTCTGGTAAAATTAATGTCAAAACTAATAGGTAGGTTATCACTACTGGTAGCACAGTTTAAAGTTTTCCACTTAAGGAGGAGCTAGTAAATGTCAAGTCTATTGCCGATTTAGGCTGACCTCTAACGAAAGTAGCAGCGCGGGAGTTTAAACAGATAAATCCTTGTAAAGGGCCCATTGCCACAAGCGTCTTCCACTTAAATCTGTTTTGAAACCCCAAGACACGTGATGCGAATTGGAGTCCCCCCGTAAATAATATATCCTTTCTGCAAGAGGGTAACATGACGTCTAGGCATTTCGTGTCTTGCACTCCAGCCGGAAAATATGCATTATACAAAAGAAAAAGGAGAACCGTGGTAATGTTATGTATAATACCAAAATTTCACAGTCAGTAGCCATACACTGATAAGATATCTTGACTTTGTGACTGAATTTAGTTGATATAAAGAAAGCAAGTCCACCTTCTCTACCAGGTCGATCCAAACGAAATAGTCGATAATTTTTTAGGCGAAACTTTTGACCAGTTTTAAGCCAGGTTTCTTGCAGTGCAATGATGTGTGGTGAAAGTTGCGAAGTAAGGTAAGATAGGTCTGTGGCAGAAGAAACAATCGATCGGCAATTCCACTGTAAGATGTTTAGGGAGCCTATTTTGATGCTAGAACCGTAGCAGAAACTGCTTCATCCACGCATCCTTTTTCAAGAAGTCTTTTTTGGAAAGGTTCTCAAAGAAGTCTTTCTTTGACAGGTACTTTTTAGATTTCGAGTTATGCGGAGAAACTTTTGATGGGGGAGATCGGGTACGCTTCAGTGTCTTTTGAGAGTTCGTATCCATATCAGCAAATTCTTCCGAATCGTCTGTTAGGGGCTCCAAATCCTTGTGTTCTGCAGTTTTGGAAGGTCCTGCTTGAGGAGAGGCAGATCGCTGATGTTCTGTCAATTTTTCCACCTCCGTACGGTTTGGAATCACCGATGCCTGAGTATCCTGATCGTGCGCAGACGCGACACCAAGAATTTGGATCAACTGGTTTGAAAGCATCTGTGCCAAGGTTTCAAAAAGATTGTTTGCCAGGCGATTCATTGCCTTTTCCGTAGCCTTCTCTATGGCCTCTGCTATAGATTTTGCGAAGGATGCATCCATGACAGCAGTATGGCGAGCTGTAACGCCTGCATAGCCTTTTGCTCTTTCCTGCAGTTCCGCCACTGCTTCCCTCCGAGAGCACCGCTTGCGTTCTACAACTTCCAATACACTGAGCTCTCTTTCTTTTTGCCACACAGTCTGTGGAGTCTGCAGAATGCGCTCCACTGCATAAACAGCCCTTCTCTTCTTCGGAGCTGCAATCGCGGTTGTCATGGTTCTCTCCGCATAGACGGCATCTAGCTACTGACCTGCACCCTTTTACGCTGTGTCCATATCGCCAACATCCCAAACACTGTAGTGGTTTAGAAGAAACTGGCTCTACCTTATATATAAGTGGCCATGCCTTAATTTCTGAAGGTCTCACTGTTCCTACGAAAGCCACTATCACCGGCTCAGTAGGTGATTTCCTGTTGTCCATCATTCGGGTACACCTGTAGGCTGAAACTACACCTGCCACCGAAAATAAATCCAGTATTTCTGCAGGTGTCAGGCTCGTATCTACACCGCGGACTATGCCTTTCGAACAGGCAAGATGTGCTGGAATAAACGGGCTCACCGGATGCGCTGCAAACTCGGGACAACTCAAAAGCTCTCGAACGCTCTCCTGATCTGCAGAACAGCACAGGATTCCTCCGCGACCGAACTGTCGAACCTCGGTGATTTGCTGGAAATGCGAAGTGGCTTTCCGAAGCTCCACTTGAATCGCCTTTGGATTCTTCATCGGTATCGTGCCCCCGTTGGTAGGCACCAGAGCCACAGGGACGTTGCTGACCCACTGCGTAACAAAGAATCAATCGGCCAATCCTTGGCCGGTATGGAAGCTAGCCAAGGGGAGTGCCCTTGACCAGGAGATGAAAATGACATCGGGATGGACTGACTCGCTTAAGCTCAGAAACACCAATACAACAAATAAAAAACACCGGAATAAACAGAAAAAACAATACAAACTCTCAATACGAAATAAGGATACTGCCGCCCGATCCTAGGCCCGAGGGTCCCAAGTCTTCTACCGGGAGAGCAATGCGGTGCCGGTTACGTGGCGGAGCCGTGTTGGGCTGCAGATATTGGGCGTCTCTTTCTTCTTCTAACCACCACCACCATTCCGGTCCTACACATGTCAACGGATCCGCATTTGCGCACCATCATTTTTAATCATAACTAAAAATAGTTGTTTCTGCTGAGGATAGTAAAAAAAAATCTTCATGTAAATACGAAATACGTGAGTAGTTGATGCGTACAATACTTGACTTCGAAACAACAAAAAAAGAAAATTGTAGTGTAGCACGCGAAATTTGAAACGTTTGCTCGTTTATATATTGGTATTATACCTATAATTTGTTAACATCTGCACATTGGTTGAATGGTTAAGCAAGCTGAACGAGCAGATGTTTCAACATTACAGGGACTTGCACTTTTGTCTTTGTTTTTAGATAAATAAATGATACTTGTGGGACTTTGCAGTTTTCTTCAATTTTTTTCCCGCTAACATGTTTCTAAGCGTGTGTGTTCTTTGGCGATCACTAGCGTTAGTCAGAATAGAGGTACAGCCGGGAGAGTGGTTAGTTTCGGTGGGAAAAAAATGTCTTTAAATAAATTGCTTCATTGTCTGACTCGTTTTACAGTAATTCATTCGGCGAGTGGATCAAATTATTTAGTTTTAGCTAATGACACTTCACAGCACAAATTTTGACCATTGGCCGTGGACTTGCTGTGGCATCAGAAATAACCTTTAGCTGAACCTGTGAACGTACGTTATCTCTTCGCGAGTAGCTGTCCCACTGAAGGATTTGAGAAGCGTGAAAAGGTGGGCCGGTTGGTTCATAGTTAGATGCGAAAACAAACCAGCGAAAACTTAGGACAAGGACGAAAGAAGAGGCACAATCAAGCACACACCGTCGCCGGACTTACAACCAATTTATTGACGCATCCACAAGTGGTTAAATACCTCCTCCCGCGCACGCGCACACGCCACAACCTGAAGCCTATCATCTGCCCCATAATCAGCCACACCCTGAAAGAAACATCCACTCCTTTTCTGTGATATGCACAGACGGTTCGCTTAAACAAACGTGCCCATTCTTTTTGATATGGTACGCCTCAAGCAGTTCGCGTTCAATTTTTGATTTACCCCTGCCTAGAATACAGGTCTGTCGAAACAAAGGTTCGAAACCGTTGCAATCCCTCACATGCAACGCTAAGTTGCTGCCTGTGCCCAGTCGTACACAGTAGGCATGCTCTTTGAGGCGTTCATTTAGACACTGCCCAGTCTGGCCGATATAAACATGCCCGCAAGTCGTGGGAATGGAATACACTACACCCACGCTACACTTCGTGAAAGTAGTTCGGTGATTAGTGTTGCAAGCAGGACTGCGCTCGCCGCCTGAGATACGGGCGCAAAGGCCAGAAAGCTTGCGTGGTGCTGAGAACACTAGGTTCACGCCAAACTTCCGCGATACTCGTTTTAGACTGTGAGACGTCCTGTGAAAATACGGCATCACCTCGATGTTTCTTGTCTCATCTAGTGGCCGGGCCTGTGGTTTTCTTATTTTTCTTGCCAACGTTTCGCCGACCGACAATAAAAAAGACGACGGGAAACCAGACGCTTCCAGCCGATCCACCTGCTCCATCAGGCTTTCGTGCATGACGTGCTGACAGCTTTTGCTCAGGGCATTCCTAAAACACAGATTTGCAATGCTCCTTTTCACCAACTTGGAGTGCGCGGATTCGAAGGGAAGCAGCGCCTTTGTAGACCTCGGGGCGTACTTCCAACATACGTGTCCGTTATGTAAAAATGATATCTGTAAATCTAGAAACCTGATGGTCTTGTCAGCTGGGACTTCTTTAGTGAATGCCAAATTCTTTGAACAGGCTCTAAAAACATCTAAAATTTCATCTGCCACATCAGATAGCTGGTCAGTAGGTAAAAGGTTCAAAAAGATTAAGAAATCATCTACGTATCTATACACCTTGACGACACGTGCATCATGAAGTGCATCCCTCAGGGCTGAATCGAATTTAGCTAAAAACACTGAACACAGCACTGGCGCGATGCTCGACCCAATACATATGCCTTGTTTCTGAACTACATTATTGTCTCCGTACTGCACAATTGTGGACCTTAAGTACACACTAAGAAGTTCCAGGAAAGACTCTGAGGAAATTCCGCACTTGTTCTGGAACGCAACAGTCCCGCTTTTTCCTATTAGTTCGCGCACTGCCTCCAAAAGTTCATCCTGGGGTATAGAATAAAACATATCCTCAATGTCTACGGAAAAAGCCGCATTCGCACTGGGGAAACCACTGCTCAGGTGCTTCACAAGGTAAAGCGAGCTCTGTACCGCGAAAGGATCTTCCGGCACAAGACCCCCCATGGCGCGTTGCAGAAAGCTTGACACCAGCTTCTGCCAAGAGGCCTCTTCAGTCACTATTGCCCTAAAAGGATAGCCGGGCTTGTGCGTTTTAACGGTGAAGAACACCTGCAAGACGTCTTGTCGGCATTTGCGGATCTCCTTTTCCAAACCGTCCAAATTGAGCTTATTGATGATGCCAAGAGCTACGGCCTTTGCTTTTCGAGGTTTTAAATCCGAAATCTTGAAGTTCTTGTCAATTGCTTCAGACGCTTTTGAGTCGAACGCCGTAGAGGGTACAACAACAAACCCACCTTCCTTATCTCCTTGAAGCAACCTGAGGTTGTTCTGTTCGAAGTGGGCGAGCACGGGTCTCAAGTCCTTGCCTTTCTTGTTGCCAGCCCAGGTCTTCATTAAGCAGTCAGTGCCCTCCGAGACGCAGTGGTCCCTTTCTTCAGGCGGTGACTTCATGGCGACCCTGTGCA
>JALIZH010024061.1:0-25200 GCA_030522465.1 Rhipicephalus appendiculatus
AATGTCACATCCGTGACGGAAATACGTCAGTGAAGTCACGGTGGACCCCGGCATAAAACACTTTCGTGTTAAAAAAGAAAACAAAAAAAAAGTCACAGTTTCACCGCAAGGGTGAAGCAATGAATGCGATAGCAAAAAATTGTAATGTTATACGAAATGAGGCTGGCAGCTCACTCTATTTGGATCCGATCTCACGCAACTCTAGAAAACGCTTGTTTAAGAGAATTCTCTTCGCGTTGAAAGCGCAGCACGTAGAAGGGTACACCGGCCCCCCCGCTGTCGGCCGCCGAGAAGGGGAGATAACGCGCGCGACCGCGCCCGCGCTCGTAAAATCGAAGGTCGCCCCCCCCCCCCGCTGTCGGCCGCCGAGAAGGGGAGATAACGCGCGTGCCCCCGCTCGTAAAATCGAAGGTCGCTCGAGGGACCCCCCTCCCTCGCATCTTTTCACGCTCACGAACGACGGGCGGGGCCGGTTATATATATACATATACATATACGGCAAATGACGGCGGCGGACGAGGACGGCGGACAACGGCGGCGGCGACGCCGACGGCGAAAACCTGCCGCGGGTGTCCATATAATTGCTATCGCAATAAAAGAAAAGAACCCGGCAGATCCCACGCATGGTGGGTATCGATTTAATGCGAAGCTGCCAGCAAGGACCAAATCGTGTTGTTCATGACATGTATATCATAATTTCATATTAGCACCTGCCATTTATGTTCGCTATACAGTCACGTCACGAAATACCAATTTCGGTGTATGTCAAGATGGCGAAACGGCCGCAAGTTCACCATGAGCTTGGCACGTAAATCATGTTGTACATGACACGCATGTCACGATTTTCATTTTGCCATCTGTCATATATGCTCGTCTACTGTCATGTCACGCCATAACAATTTTGTTGT
This sequence comes from Rhipicephalus appendiculatus, assembly GCA_030522465.1. Lineage (NCBI taxonomy): Eukaryota > Metazoa > Arthropoda > Arachnida > Ixodida > Ixodidae > Rhipicephalus > Rhipicephalus appendiculatus. Next base: position 909 of record JALIZH010024061.1, read on the forward strand.
ATATCAAGCTAGCTAGGACGCGAGCGCACCATGATCTTGGCAAGTAAATCATGCTGTACATGAAATGCATGTCGTCTATGTCGCGTTACCATTATTAATTAATGTTCGTTATAGAGTCATGTCACCCAATCCCAAATATTGTACACCTCGAGCTAGCGAAACAGCCGCGAACGCTCCATGAGCATGGCATTCATGTTATTCCATATATGGCATGCATGTCATGATCTTCGTATTACCGCCTGTCAGTTTTGTTATTGATACACAAATGTCTCGTCATACCAATTTTGATATATATCAAGTTAACGAAAGGGCCACAAGAGCACCAAGGCCATGGTATGTAAACCATGGCATTTATGACAAGTATGTCATGGTTTTCATGGTCTAACCCAGGGGTCTCACACTCACCTCAGCCAGCGGGCCGCACTCACGCAATTTGGTCCCGCAAGGGGCCGGCACACAGAATGTAAAAACGAGAGGGGGGGGGTAATTTGTACAAACTGTCAGCAAACTTTACGATTTCAACGAAAACCTTTGCAATATCTAGTTTACGGTCAGATCTAAAGAAGAGTTAGCGCGCAGGATTCCAACATGTCGATTCTGATCGCCACAATGACTGAAACCTGGACGCAGATTCTGAAATATAGTTTTTTGTTTCACAGTTATGCTTCAAAACATGTTAACCGCACAAGGAGCCTCATAAAAACAATGCTTGAGACCAGTCATGACTGTGTAGCTCATGAACATACTTATGAAAAAATTAAAAAAAAATCTGGAACGAAAACACTCATGTGCGGGCCGCGGGCCGCATACAAGTGGTTGGCGGGCCGCATGCGGCCCGCGGGCCGCGTGTTTGAGACCCCTGGTCTAACCTGTCATTTATGTTCGTCATACAGTCATGTTATGCCATACCAATTTTCGTACACATCCCATTAGCGATACGGACAGCAGAGGACGATGTCGTAGACGGCTAGGTAGATAGATATGCTCAGTTACCCAAGTTCGCTAAGAAATGCTTCGCATTTAAGAAAGAGTCCGTTGACTCTTTTTTGAGAGTTCTGGCGTGACGCGTATATGACTCTCTTTGGAGGTCATTAAACTCTCTTCTGGGAGTCGTGCGACTTACAATAGAGTTACCGTCTGTCTTTGAAGAGAGTTGTAGCATGTCAGGACCACGCAAAAGGAGTCCCACATACTCCTCCTTTTCTTAAAGTGCAGTGCCTGTGAAAATTTATGTGCCCCCGGAACTTTCGCAGATGTCGAATGTTGATTGGAAACAGTAAGTCCACAACTTCAAGCATACGTGATTGTAGTGGCTGGATGGCGTCAAGTGAAAGGCGTTGGGGGCGAAAATGGAGGGCTTCAACTCCGGAAATGCAATTTTTGGAAATTTTGGACAAGGACGTGAAATGTATATACCATTTTTTCTCCATTTACGTCTTGAAAAACGCCGCCATGTGCTTCTTTTTGAACCTATGTTCGAGTTCTTTTCTTACGTCATAGGACGTTCATGCTCGTAAGAGCGAGATCAGTTTGTGGGAATCTGGGTTCTCTGAGGTTTTCTTAGCTGTTAAGCGGGTTCCCTAGGCAACTATGTGCATTGGTTTTCTGAAAAACATATGTGAGTAGCAGTCACCGACGCAATTACAAATAATGCATTGCACTGTTCGACTCAGTAGAAAGGTTCTTCTTCTGAAACCTTTTAAATGCGAAGCATTTCTTAGCGAACTTCGGGGACTTTGAGCGTATCTATCTAGCTATCTATCTATCTAGCCGCCTACGACTTTGTGCTCTCCTGGCCATATCGTTAATGGGACTCATACCAAAATTGGTGTGGTATAACATGGCTGTATGAGATACATGAATGACTGGTCATATCATGAAAATCATGACTAACTTATCATGAAAAGTATGATTTACACGCCATGGCCGAAGTGCTCCAGAGGCCGTTTTCTTAACTTGACATATCCAAAAATTGGTACGATGAGACATTTCTGCATGACCAACATAAATGACAGGTGCTAATATGCAAATAATGACGTGCATGTCATGAACCACATGATTTACATGCCACGCTCATGGCGCGCTCGCGGCCGTTTCGTTAGTTTGATATACACCAAATATTTGGTACTGAATGACGTGACAGTATGACGAACATAAATGACAAGCGGTAATATGGAAATCATGCCATGTCATGTGCAACATGACTTGCATGCCACGCTCATGACGCGCTCGCGGGCGTTTCGTTAGCTTGATATACACCAAATTTGGTATTGCGTGACGTGGCTGTATGACGAACATAAATGACAAGTGGTAATATGGAAATCATGACAGGTGATGTGCGACATGACTTGCATTATACGCTCATGGCGCGCTCGCGGCCGTTTCGTTAGCTTGATATACACCAAATTTGGTATTGAGTGACATGAGTGTATAACGAACATAAGTGGCAGGTGGTAACATGAAAATCTTGGCATGCATGTAATCTACAACGCCATTTACATTACCAGGCTCATGGTGCGCTTGCGTCCAGTCCGCTAGCTTGATATACACCAAAATTGGTATTGCACGACGTTACTGAATGACAAACATAAATGATAGGTCCTAATATGTAAAACATGACATGAAAATCATGTAAAGGATGATTTGCTCCTTCCTGGCTGCTACGCATTACATCGATTCCCACAGTGCGTGGGATCGACCGGCTTTTTTTATTTGCTTGATGTGCCGAATTTTTGCTTAGCAATGAGAATGAGAATTCGAAAAAAAAAAGATATGTCCATGCCACTATAGGAAGAAGAGGGAGTGTCGTGTCTTCTCGAGTCTTTCCGCCTATAGTCGTAGCTCCATGCGCTGCATCACTCACGTGGTATGATGATGAACCATGAATTCGCTTAAGATTCCTTATACTGAAGGAAGTTGAGCTCGGATGTTATTAACGATGACATCAGCAAGCGAGGTTTCCATCTGGAAGACAAATCATTTTCTATTCTTCACAAGACCATAACAAGGGTTTCCAGTCTTCGGGTTTGCTTCAAATACGTAAGCCAAATGTGGCGACTAGTAAAGTATATTACGCATGTTTCTGGCCGTGATGCGAGTGAGGTATAGATGCTGGCGGGTATAGATGACTCAAAGCCAGAAGGAATGAAATGTAATTGAGCAAGCGATGTCAGTTCAAGATCAATAAATTCTGAGCGCACAAACAGACGAGGACAAAAAAACACGCATGACACACAGGCGCTAACTAACATCGGTTGAAAAAGATAGGGAAGAAGGCCGATATAAAAGTAGTTTTTTCTGCTCCTGAGAAACTTCAAAAACTGTGCAAAATGGCGAACCTCTGTTCTCCTCACAATCCAGGTTGCAAGAAGAAGCATAAAGAAAAGTTCATCCATTGTGCGGAATCTCTCGTGTACAGCTTGCCTAGTTCATGCGGCAAAACCTATGTAGGACAAAGCGGGAGGTGTGTAAACGATCGCCTCAGGGAACATTGTCGAAATGTCAGGGAGAAATGCGGAGGGTTTCTGGATGTTCACTGCAGAAAGTGTATTGGTTGTGATGATCGTGTTTCCAGTGCTGACCATAATGTAGATCACTGTGTGGAAAAGAAGTGCTTGCCAAGTTTTAATAAGTGCACCATTGTAAAAAGAAGCAAAAGTAAACTCGTAAGGGAAGTAATCGAGGCGGAAAAGATAGATAGTTTAGGAGATAAATGAGTGGCCAAGCCGTCGATCGCTCTATCTTTCAAAGAATTATCTTACATGCGACGTCATTGATCATTTATGCCTCCGGCGCCGGCGTCATGTAATGTCACGTGTGCCCTCATATATTCTGTCCCACTGGCTTCAATAAAGTGTTGAAAGTTAGCGCCTGTGTGTTATGATGATGATAGCCTATGTGTATGGCTCACACCCACTCTGGGGGATTGACCAAGAAACGAATATTTTATAGACATAAGTGATCAGATATGTATGATATTACTGTAGAATTATAGAATGGTTAGAACAAATGAATGACGCTAATTTAGTGATTATATGTGAAAACCGCCCTGATTCAATTAAAAATTTCTCTACAGCGGAACAGAGATCCCGGTGACAACGACCTAATGAGGAGGCTCCCAAGGAAAGAATATTAGAGATGATGAAATCCAATCTAATTCGATTAAAAGCGACTTTGAGAATGTTTTTCCTCAGTAAGTTGTAGCGGTTGCATGATAAAAAATAATGCTCGACTGTTTCCTCCTTGCTACAAAACGAGCAAAGGGGGGGAAGGAGCCAGACCAGCTCTATGCATATAGAAGTTTAATTTTGGAACTCGACAGCGTAATTTTGTAAAAATGACTTCCTCTTTTCGCGTTGACCAGAAATTTCTACGCCAAGGGAACAAGAGGTGTCGATATTCATTTAGATAAGTCACTAATGTTTTACCAGAGTCTTGAATTATGGCACGCCTTCTAAATCTGTCACGGATTATGAGTGCTGATGTGGGAATAATTGAAAGTACCGGGCCACTGAGGGCGGCTTTCGCCAGAGTGTCCGCCATTTCGTTCATTTTGATCCCTTTGTGGCCCGGTACCCAGATTAATCTGATTGAAGTTACATGGGTGGGAACCAAAAAATGAAAAGTACGTGATAATCGAGAATCACTATTAGCAGCGAGTGCTGAGCACAAAGATAACGAATCTGTAATTATGGCTACACTTGAGGTTGATGGGCTGAGCTTTCTTAAAGCCATAATCACCGCTAGAAATTCCGCCGAAAATACTGATAAGAAATCGGGAAGTCTTAATGAGAATGACCAATTGAGGGTTTCGGAGAAAATGCCAACGCCAGACTTTTCTTCCGATTGGGAGGCGTCTGTAGCTATGACATTTGTTGTATTTATCTCCTCCAAATGCCTTTGCAGAAGACCGTCTAATATCTGGTAAGGCAGATTTTTTGCATGATTCGGATATATATCGTCAAAAATGATTTCAGGGTTCTGTCTTTCATTGCCAATGGAAGGAACTTCGCTCAGTTTAACATCTAATGGTCCAACAAGTGCTTGTACGTAGCCCACCTGTGGCGTTTGAAACCGAGGCCAATAAGATAGGAAAAATAACTCTGGCTGATACATGAAAATAACTTTTAGTTTTATAGGATACTCATAAATGTTAAGAAATGTTTGTGCCGTAAGTATCCTAAACCTGCACAAAAGCGAGGGCAACCTTGCCTCTAAGTACAGAACATTATTGGCTACAAATTTCGGTAATCCAAGGCATAACCTTAAGGCCTCCCTTTCCAGGAGTACAAGCGGACGCAATTTGTAAGCCGGTGCACCTGAATATAAAACACATCCGAATTCTAATACAGGGCGCACGTACATTTTGTATATCATAATTAGTGTGTCTCTCCGCATCCCCGATCGACTGTTGCATAGCCTTCGTAGGACTCCTAGCGCCCGTACTCCTTTCTTAGTTATGTATTCAATGTGTGTATGCCATAGGAGGTGGTTATCATAAATTATTCCTAGATATTTTACCGAGTCCACTTGTGGTATAGTCTGCAGGTTGCAAGTTAGACTTATAGTAACTGGGTAATCGAAAGGGAAAACTATAATTGCACTCTTTGAAACATTAAGACATAAATGGATCGTCCGTAACCAATTTTCAATGGCGCACATGTACGTTTGTAAGCGAGTGTATAGCGAATGTATATCAGTGTCTGAAGCAAAAAATGCTATATCATCTGCATATACGTATGTGTATACATCATCATGACTGGGAATGGTACTTAGCAATATATTAAAAAGAAGAGGCGAGGTGACTGCTCCTTGAGGAACTCCTTGTGACTGGGAACGTATATTTGAAGCATGACCTTTTAGTGAGCAATAAAACTTCCTTTCAGTTAGAAACTCACTAAACCATCTCACCAAATAATTAGGGATGTCATGAAATTTTAATTGATCCAATAATATTTTATATTCTACACTATCATAAGCTTTTGAAATATCCAATGTTACGAGGGCTGCTATTTGTCTGCGACGGCGCGCTAATTTGATTCTGCTCTCCAAGTCCACATGTGCATGCCAAATAGAACATCCAGGTCTAAATCCAATTTGGAAGGGGCTGAGAACGTCTTTATCTTCTACCAATTTAATAAGACGGGCATAAAGTATTCTTTCTATTAATTTAACCAGATTAGAAGTTAGCGCAATTGGTCTAATATTGTCCAGGGAGTATCCTGCGCAGGTGTTTTTAAGAACTGGAATTATTTTAGCAATTTTCCAACTGGAAGGAATCCATGAGCATTTGATAGAATGGTTAACTATCGCTAATAAAATATCAGGGGCTTCCTTGAAAAGGATTTTTAACATTTTTGTAGTTATTCCGTCACCACCTGGAGCGGAGAAGTCCTTGCATAACGGAGGCCAGCTCAATCATTGTTATCTCACTGAAGTCATCACTCGGTATTTCGCATTTAGTGTATGGTGACAGGAGAGATGAAAATCTGTTTTCTAGACCATTCGCTATTTTTTTTAGCATTTGTTTTATTTCTTCGTCAGTGTACACCAAAGAATCTATGTTTGGACTATGAAGAATTTTTCTGCTACGGAGAAATTTGAAAAGCGCACTTTTATTTTTGTCTTTGGATAGGAAATCATAATGCTTAGTGTCGTAGTCATCTTTTGCTTTAGCTACTGTGTGTTTGAATATGGTTCGGTAGAATTTATAGTCACTCCAATTTTTCGGACACTGGTTATGTAATAAGCTTTTCCAGGCTGCTTTTCTTCTTTTATAATCGCGTGAACACTCCGCGTTCCACCAAGGGTTGAACAAATTATTTTTCTTTGATTGAACAATAAATTCCGACTTTTTTCTAGAGGTTTCTAGAGCGCTACAAATTTTCCTTGATTTTTGTTCATCCGAATCATCGGATAGCGAAGAAATGTCAGACATCAAGCAATTCTTGAATATGCTGTAGTTAATAAAAGTATTGGTTTGTTCAGCAGTGAATGTCACTGGAAGGGTAAGTTCATAAGTTACTGGCAGATGATCACTATTGGTGGCACTATCAACAGTCGACCACGAAGATACATAGAGACTACTACTAGTGAACGTTAGATCGATTGTAGTGCAGTTTAGCCCTCTCACGAATGTACAAGATCAAGCGTTTTTTGCTAGAGAAGTTTTTATCTAATGACCAGTTCCACAGCCGGTTACCGCAAGAATCTTTCTTTAAACACCAAGAAATATGATGCGAATTAAAGTCCCCAGAAATCAATATATCCCGCCCACAAACATTTAATGCCCTGTCAAGAGCGCTAGTACACTGAACACCGTAAGGAAAATATGTGTTTATAATATATATCGGAAAACACCCGGGAAGGACCAGCTCTACGGTTAAAATTTCACAGTCTGGATCCATAGCTTGAAAAATAATTTTCGCCTTATGACATATTTTACTCGAAATGAACGTGATTAGACCTCCACCTCTAGTAGGTCGGTCTAATCGAAAGCACCTGTAACACTTCAAATGAAAACTTTTTTCATTAGTTAACCAAGTTTCTTGTAATAAAATTATATCCGGATTAAGTTGATTTACAAGACAAAATAGGTCTACAGAAGCTGATAAAATGGAGCGGCAGTTCCACTGAAGAACTTTCAACGACCCTATGGTGAAGAAAGGGCAGCGGTCGAAATTGCTTTCTCTAAAATACTTTCTTTCAGAAGGGATTTTGGCTGACTTTTCTTCGATTTCGATTGAGGAAGAGAGGACGAGTCCTCGTTAGCAGACGACATTGCTCTCTTTTGAGCTCTAGCAATATGTTCTGCATCTGTCATTTCCAAATCGTGGATGGGCTGGTTTTCAGAGACAGAGGGAGTAGAAGATGAGCTCATTGACGCAACATCGCACTCAGAGTTAGACATCTGTTTTCTTTCCGCGCTGGTACGCTGTACAGGTTTTATGTTCAAGGATGTTGCAGAACACTGAACAGCAGTTTGCATGGCGGCATTCATTTTTTCCGAAATAGCCTGTGAAATGCTGTCTCCCAGGTTCGCCAATAGCTGGTCCATTGCCTTCGCTACTGGCTTCTGCACAGCTGCTTCAATAATCGAAGTGAGAGACTGTTCTGGAATTACATTATGTTTAGCAGCAACTCCTGCATATCCAAATGCCCTTTCTTTCACAGTGATTGTGGCTTCTCTCCTAGAACATCGCCGTTTATCAATGATTTCAAGAATCTGCACTTCTTGGGCGCGAGCTGAACAGTTGGGATAATCAGCGGCGTGATCTCCGCCACACAGGCAACATCGCTCATCTTGTGAAGTACAGACGTTTTGGGCATGTTCTTGCCCACATTTGCAGCAGCGTTGGCCCGATTTACAACCGCCTACACTGTGACTAAATCGCCAGCAATTATGACACTGAAGTGGACGTGGTGCTAGCTGGTCTACTCTGAATACCAGTGGCCATACCTTAATCTCTGAGGGGCATGTAGTACCCGCAAAAGTGGCAATAACTGACTCAGTAGGCACCCTGGTATTGTCGACTGCTCTATTACAGCGGTAAACTGCAATAACGCCAGCTTCCGATAATTTCTCTAATGCTTGCTGTGGAGTTAGACTAGAATCGACACCTCTTACAATTCCCTTGGTGCAAGCGAGGTGAGCAGGAATGAATGCACTCACCGGAGTTTTCGCGAATGTGGAACATCTGAGCAAGTCAGCAACACAGGTCTGGTCTGGCGATCTACACAAGATACCTCCTCGACCAAACTGTCTCACATCCGTTATCGTCTGGTACAAAGGAGTGACAGCATGAAGCGATTCCTGGATAGCCTGAGGGTTATTCAGACGAATGGAGCCTCCACTGGAAGGAACCAGGGCCACCGGGATGCTTGTGACTCCGCTGCGTGAGAAAAAATCCAAAGGAAGGTCATTAGATGGGAGCGATGCCGTCCAAGGGGAAAAACCCCTGCCAGGGGAGTTTTTAGACATCGGCCTCCGCTGACGCCTTCAAAACTCGATAGGAAATGCGTAAAGGATGCACAGGAGAAGCGTTACTAGCACTCGAGTCTTAGCCAATCGACCAGAACCAAGGAGCACAGGCAGGAACAACCGAACGCTTGCTCGAGCCATGCGTGTTTTTTGTCCTCGTCTGTTTGTGCGCTCAGAATTTATTGATCATGTCATACCAACACGCCCAAACCGCCACTCTTGTCAGTTCAAGACTTGTTTTCGTCAGGGCAGCCTGTTTGAAGGTGCTGCCCTGTAACAAACAAGTTCCCACGTCGAAGCATTGGCTCAAGTGGCATTTTTTAACAGCGAGGATGTTCTGGCCGACGTAAAATGTGTGACCGTGCCCGAAAACTGTCATCATGAACGAGTATGGGCCACAGAATTTGGGCAAATCCCACTACTCACCGCTACGGCGTGGCCTGTAGTAACCCTGAAGGGTGAGATAACGAGTAAAGAGAGAGCGAGAAAGGAACAAAGCAACAAGAACAACAAGAAAGAAAAACAGAGACGAAAAGCTATAAAGAAAGAGAAAGAGCGAAAACTTTGCCGAAAAAGTTCACGAGGTCGGATTCGAACCCGCGCACCCTCGTTCCGACGGCGAGCGTACTAACCACCCGGCTATCGGGGCACGCTCGCAGGGCGCAGCATAGCCTTGTATAGTATAGTGTAGCAAGGGGATGAGAGAGGGAAGTGAGCGTGAGGAGGATAGATGGGATGGTGAGGTGAAGGGAATGAAGAAGGGGAGACAGTAAAGAGAAGCAGAGAAAGAATGCCAAAGAGAGAAATACAGAGAACGAAATGCAGAAAGAAAAAGACAGGAATAACATCAACGAAAGAGAGAGAAAAGTGGAGAGAGAAAAAAAATCACAGCATATCCGCGGAGTGAATGATGATCAGTGGGCGAAGCTCCGGAGGTACATCATCAAAGACGTGATGGTGGTTGGTTGCATGTAGTCAAACGATATGCATGTGAGACCATATCGCGATGCCATGTGTTGTATGGCACCGCGATCGTCATCGTCATCAGCGTCATCGTTATGACGCATAGTGGGTACATTCCATGTGGTGTGCCGTGATGGCAGCGTCATCGTCATCACACAGGGAGATACTGCTGGTTACGCAAGTGGCTACTACGTACTACAAACTACAAGGGACGCACGACCCACGGCAAAGACGTGATGGTGGTTGGTTGCATGTGGTCAAACGATGGCTGCCATCGTCATCACACAGGGAGATACTCCTGGTTACGCAGGTGGCTACTACGTACTACAAACTACAAGGGACGCACGACCCACGGCAAAGACGTGAAGGTGGTTGGTTGCATGTGGTCAAACGATGTGCATGTGAGATAATATCGCGATGCCATGTGTTGTATGGCATCGCGATCGTCATCGTCATCACGCAGGTGGCTACTACAAGCAAGGGACGCACGACCCACGGTATAAGGAGCTTCGCCCCTAAAAAAACTTCCCCATTTTCCGCTAAAGGGAACCATGTGTGGATGCGAAGCAGCGGCGAGATGGCTGGCTTGAGCGGGAGAAACGTCGCCGCTCCCGCGGCACGGGTGGCCCGGGCGCTCATCGCGGCGCTGCACAGGAGAGAGAATGAGGTGGGCGCGCTCCGTCATTTTCATAGCGCGGAACTACCGTGGCGCCCCCCCAGCGTAGTATGCAGCTGTCGCACCACCTGTCGTGCGCCCCTCTCCGTAGAGCAGGGGTCTCAAACTCACCTCAGCCAGCGGGCCGCAGTCATGCAGTTCAGTCCCGCAAGGGCCGGGACAGTGAAGAAGACAGAAGCGGGGAGGGGGGAGGGGGGTAGTTTGCACATATCGTAAGTAAACGTGACCATTTGAAAGAAAACATTTCCAATATTTCATGCACGACTCATTCCTGAAGCATATTTGGTACCATGATACCAATATGTCGATTCAGACCTCCAAAGTGACGAAAATCTGGACGCCGATTCTGAAATATAGTTTTTTTTGTTTCGCGGTCGTTTCAACTCATGGTGACCACATGGGGTGCTTCACAAGAATAATGCTTTAGACCAGTCATGCCTGTGTACTCACGAAGATACTTATAGGATTGTAAAAAAAATGTGCAGCGAACACAGTCAAGTCCGGCCGCGGACCGCAAACAAGAGTCTCGCGGGCCGCATGCGGCCCGCGGGCCGCGTGTTTGAGACCACTGCCGTAGAGGATTCCTAGAGGAGTGGACGGGGGGGGGGGGGACCGTCGGGGGAGGAGAGAGAGGGAGAGAGGACGCGCACGTGCTGTGGGGGTGTGGGACGCGGGAAGGAGGGCCGGACAAAGCCCCCCAAGCACATGCAAGCAAGATCAAGGATTGGAGTCAACGAGACGCGGGCGCCGCTCCGCAGAGTAGAGGATTCCAGGAGGAGAGAAAGATGGGGAGCGTAGGAGGGGAGATAGAGGAGGTGTGGGACGCGGGAGAGACGGACGGACAAAGCCCCCCGCAAGCACATGCAAGCAAGATCAAGGAATGGAGTCAACGTGGGCGGCTGACACCACCGGTAGTGCGTGTTATTCTTTGCTTGCACTACCACCTGCCTAGCCATTGCTAAGCAGCCACTCTGTGCTCTCGGCCATGACTCTGGTGACTGTGGTGGTGGTTGACGGCCTTATTGTACTACAATGTTCTGGTTTACATAGTGGGTGCTTGCCTACTTCATGAAAGTGACCGGACGCGGGACGCCGGACGCGGGAGGGAGGCATGGACAAAGCCCCGAGCATGAGATGCTTCGCATCTAAAAACATCCATTGTTGACAAAACATGTATACGTACATAATTAGAGACATCCGTAACGTGGCCATGGGAGTTTTGACTTGATACAGCATATTTTGATGAACGAGTCGTCCCTGGTTCCAATAGATATCCACTTCGTCATAATCTACGTAAGTCATTTACTCACAGGAGGATGAGGGGCGCAACGACGATAGAAGAAATCACGCCATATCCACGAAGTGAATGATGATGAGTGGGCGAAGCTCGATCGTTTTCATCCATGGCCGAAAGAAAATGTGTGGCCTGGAACGCGCTTATACTTCATGGTCAGCAGCGTCATCATCATCGTTATCACGCGTAATGGGTACATTCCACTATACTGGAACTCGCTTATACTTCATCGTTATCACGTTTAGTGGGTACATTCTGCTATACTGCGTCATTGTCATCTTTATCACGTGGAGTGGGTACATTTCACTATACGTGGCTATCTACCTACTACTACTACTACTACTACTACTACTACTACTACTACTACTACTACTACTACTACAGAGGAGGGACAGACCCACACCCTTAGGAGCTTCTCCCCTAAAAAAATCACAGCATACCCACGAAGTGAATGATGGTGAGTGGGCGAAGCTCGGATGGATCATTCGGGTAACCGTGAATCCCCCCGTACATTGCCCACTCGATCATGCAAAGACGTGACAACACGTGTCACGTCTTTGCATGATCCTGGGTGTTCGATCGTGAGCTGGGCACGAGCGTCGCCGACTTGTGTTCCGGGCGCTCCCAGCCTCAGCGACAACGTCAGTTCGCGTTCCACGACAGAGGAAGACGATGCCACCAACTCAGACGCCGAAGCCCACACCAGTGCTCGACGCAACGCCTCGCCTCCGCATGCATTGCCACAGAACGCTGCTGTGAGTTGTGAAAGCCACGCGTCCTGGGCTATGGGTTGTGCCGCCGTGAGTACTGGAGCCGCCGCATGCTCCGCAGATACCGGCTGCCCTGGTTTTGCATGCGACTCACACGAGAGCACTGCGGAGCTGACTACCTCCTCTCTGGTGAAGTTCACCTCACCGTTGATCACGATGGAGTCCACCTCCGGTGCTCGACTCCGAGTACCGCGTCGGCCCGATAATCCCAATTATAATAGCGCCATCTATCCTCTTTAATCGTCCACTATACGAAAACCACTAACACCATCTAGTGATATTATTTCGAAGGACATATACACACAACGCCATCTAGTGAGCAATTCTTAAGACTAACTAGAAGTGGCTACTACAACATACTATTACAGAGGAGGGAATGACCCACACCCTAAGGAGCTTTGCCCCTAAAAAATGGCCAATGAAATTGGGGCCACGACTCAAAATACCACAAATTTTGGTATTTTGAGTCGATTAGAGATAACCGCAATGTTCTTTGGTGAAAGTTTGGGATTATTTGTTTCAAGTAAAATGTTGTGGTGTTCTAGAACTGTTTTAAAAATGGCCTACTTACTATTCCAAAACTGTTCGAACAGTATTCTATTACTATTCGTATTCAATTCGGTGTGATCACTATTCGATTCGTATTCGATACGGATCCAAAATTCACTATTCGCACACCCCAGTTTGCTAAAACATGCGTTCCGGTACCACGGCAAACGAAATCCTATATTCTGGTAACACGGTAACGTTAGAAAGTATACGTACAAGCTAAAATCCCCCCTAATGCCGCGTGCATGTGATGTTGCCGGATACCCGAATGGTGCACGCTGCTTGAGCTGCAGCAAGGAAATCGGCGTGACATTCCACTAGTGTGCCATAAAACGAACCCCTACGCTCGAAGTGGCTGAATACCGTGCTTCTGCGCCAGCGTCGCGAGCCAATGCCTCGTTTTCAGGTTCGCCGACGACATCCAACGCGGTAAGCTTCAATGGCCGTTGTTGCTGGTGTGGCTCCCGCTACTTTCGCTCTGCTGCTACTATAGTGTCGGCGACCGCGCAGTAAAGGCGAGCAACGTTGGGCATGGCAACTGTGACGTCAAAAGGCCCGCTTTCAGGCGGGTGATTTGAAGTGCGCTAACGCGGTGCGGACCACTAAAACGTCATTTTATTTCAAAATAAGCACTTGCTTGGCGCAAAAGTAGCGCTACGGGTTCCTGGACCGCTATTTCAACAACCAACGTAGATTTAATATTTGCCTTTAGTGTCCCTTTAAGTGTCCTGTTACTGTTAGTTTCGTCCACTTTCTTTCTCTTTACGCTGGGAATGTGCTGGCGGGTGCGGTGCGTCGACGTGGTCAAGAGCGCCATGAAGTCACGACTAACCACTTTTTCGAGCAACTGAATGCACTCCGCGGAAGTGGACAGGTCCACTAGGTGGACTCATCGAGAATCGCGCCCCTGAAATTCCCTAGCGAGTTTGCTGGCACCAGACGATGCGAAAATATTGATTTTTTTAAATGCGAAGCATTTCTTAGCGAACTTCGGCTTTTTTGAGCGTATCTATCTATCTATCTATCTATCTATCTATCTATCTATCTATCTATCTATCTATCTATCTATCTATCTATCTATCTATCTATCTATCTATCTATCTATCTATCTATCTATCTATCTATCTATCTATCTATCTATCTATGAAGCAGCCTATGACTTTGTGCTCTCCTGGCAGTATCGTAAATGCGATTTATACCAAAATTGGTATGACATAACATTATTGTATGACGAACATGAATGGCTGGTCATATCATGAAAATCATGAATAACTTGTCACGAAAAGTATGATTTACACGCCATGGCCATAGTGCTCTGGAAGCCGTTTTCTTAACTTGATATATCCAAAAATTGGTACGATGAGACATTTACGCATGACCAACATAAATGACAGATGGTAATGTGCAAATAATGACGTGCATGCCATATGCGAAATGACTTGCATGCCACGCTCATGGCGCGCTCGCGGCCGTTTTGTTACCTTGATATACACCAAATATGGTGTTGAGTGACATGACTGTATGAAGAACATAAACGCCAAGTGGTAATATGGAAATCATGACATGTCATGTGCGACAATGACTTGCAGTCCACGCCAATGGTACTCTCGTGGCCGTTTCGCTAGCTCTTTATACACCGAATTTGGTATTGCGTGACGTGACTGTATGAAGAACATAAGTGGCAGGTGGTAACATGAAAATCTTGACATGCATGCCATCTACAACGCCATTTACATGCCACGCTCATGGTGCGCTTGCGTCCAGTTCGCTAGCTTGATATACACCAAAATCGGTATTGCGCGACGTAACTGTATGACGAACATAAATGACAGGTCTTAACATGTAAATCATGACATGCATAATATTACAGCACGATTTGCTCTTTGCTGGCTACTTCGCATTACATCGATTCCCACAGTGGTTGAAATCTGCCAGCTTTTTTTTATTCGCCTACTTTATTCTACGTGTCTTGAAACAACTACAAAAACTATTTAAAGGCGCTTTATTCGCACGATGCAAGCAAAACATTTTTTGAAAACAAGCAAAGCTTCACTGCACCGCACCACGCAAAATGTCCTTATTTCTGTCATCGGTGCAAGAAATGTTTCATTGAATTAAAAAAATAATAATAATGCGCAGGGACAAGGACGCCCGAGGGAAAAAGCCTTGGACGTGTCGGTGGGGCTTTATTTACATCTGTCGTCGTCCAATGGCGATACGTTGAGACCCGCTCGTCGTCTGAATCCGATAATTTCGAAAAGTATGCTGCTGTGCGTAGTCGCTGCTACACTCACAGGAAAACTGAAATTATTCACAAGGGTTGAAGATTGGGCGAGTTCGCAATTGCATAAAATATGTAGCCATGCTTGCGCAAGGCTACATATTTGATGCAATTTGCGAATAAAGCTCTGTTGGAAGTTAGCGCTCTGTCCTC
Organism: Rhipicephalus appendiculatus; assembly: GCA_030522465.1. Classification (NCBI taxonomy): domain Eukaryota; kingdom Metazoa; phylum Arthropoda; class Arachnida; order Ixodida; family Ixodidae; genus Rhipicephalus; species Rhipicephalus appendiculatus. The sequence goes on from JALIZH010024061.1 coordinate 16,575, forward strand.
TTGTGTCGATCTGCTCGGCCGTTTCTTCTTTACCATAATGCGCTATACCAGTTTAAATGAAATTATTCATTCCACAAAACCTCGGCGAACAAGCGTTTTCTTCTTTTTTTTTTATAAAAAAGAACTGCTGTGGGTACGCGCGCGCTGCTTGCGCCCAGAGCAGGACACCATTTTTCAAATCCGGTTACCAAAATGTAGTGCTCTATCTACCAAAACGAATGCTTTCAGCACATTTAAATTTTTTTTTACTGCGCAATCTGTTCTAGCCAAAGAGAACTCAGCAAAGCGAATCAGAATAGTTTAATTGCGATGCCCCCGACCGCTTCTTTCAGCGTGGACGGGCACAACTGTCTTCGGTATGAAAAGGGTTAAAAGTGTTCCGAATTTTTTTTATTGATTGTATTCGATACATTTAACAGGTGCGAAGAAGAATGTGCTATTCTGCTAGACTCCACCGGAACATTGGTAAGGCTGCATATTGGCGCATTAACCCTCTATTGCATGGCGTCCCATATTTGGCACATACCAATTAACATTTTTTATAGCGGGTGCCAGAGGACCAGTGGAGAATGTGACACAGTTAGAGTAATCCTTATAGCTACGTGCACTAAATATAAAAAAAGCGCTGCCATCCCAAGAGCAATATGAAATCTACACATACAATAGATTTCACAATGCACGTGCAAGCTCTAATCACGAACAACAGTGACTGCTATACTTTTCTTGCAACCCTTTTCTCGTTGTAGAAGCAAGAAAAAATTATTTTGGCATATCTCGTGGCTTTGAAAATTCATGCTCATTAAGGCTCTTCTCAATTCCGTTTTTCACTACGGTATGAAGTCGGAAATCGGTATGTGCCATATTTGGAGCAGTATGCACGTGAGTGATGAAATGTGCATTATGATGCCATCTATCTTTTGTTGCACAATGCAAATACAAACAAAAAAAAATTCGCCATCTCCCGCTAAAGGGAAGCATGTGTGGATGCGAAGCAGCGGAGAGATGGATAGCTTGAGCGGCAATTTTACTGAAAGGATAAATGAGAACGTATAAGAGAAGACGGAGAATGTGGTGGTTGCGTATTTATTTAGGGAACGTGTACGATTCCTTGCGTCGGTGCACGGGGCGCTTTGAAGACGACGGCCTTGTGATCGGTGAAGTGTAGCGTCAGGGGTTGCTTTTGAAGAGTTTTCATCGTGAAGTTTGCGAAGATGAGGTCTATGCACGTTCCCCTTATGGTTGTCAGTTGTATGTTATCGTCGGAAATGCGTCGCAACGAGTACACGTCTATCATGTGGTGGACGAGCCCGTCGTTCGTGATTATATCCACGTTGAAGTCACCCGCAAGCACGAAGGGCGTGTCGCTGTATGTCAACGTGTACTGTGTCATTGCCTTCTGTAGGTAACGTTCGACATTCTCTCTAGAGTAGAGAATGGGGGGTGAGTGTAGGGGAGGGTACGCGCATGCGCTGTAGGGGGTGTGGGACGCGGGGGGCCGCTCCGTAGAGTAGATGATTCCTAGAGGAGACAAAGGCGGTGAGCGTAGGAGGGAGAGGGGGGAGGGGACGCGCATGCGCTGTGGTGGTGTGGGACGCGGGAAGGAGGGACGGACCAAGCCCCCCTCGAAACACATGCAAGCAAGATCAAGGAATGGGGTCAACCTGGGCGACAGACACCACCTGCCTAGCCATTGCTAAGCAGCCTCTCTGTGCTCTCGGCCATGACTCTGATGACTGTAGTAGTGGTTGACGGCCTTGATATTACTACAGTCTCCTGGTTCGCATAATGGATGCTTCCCTACTTCATAAAAGTGGCCGGATGCGGGACGCGGGACGCGGGACGGGGGGACGGGGGGACGCGGGACGGGGGGACGCGGGACGCGGGAGGGACAGACAGAGCCCCGAGCATAAGATGCTTCGCATCTAAAAGAAAGCCTCTGAGATCATGCACCACAGCTCTGTTTTGCCAGATTTCAGTTGTGGTGGTAGGTTTTGAGATGCTTCACGAAAGTCACGAGTGCCAGCAACAGTACCTGGCAATATTTTGTTACATTATTGGCGTGGGTGCATGAAAATATTATTTGAGGTCGAACCAGTGCACGGCGATATTTAGCTTTTAGGATTTGTCGGCAACTGACGCTCACAACCACAAATCAGTTGTTGGAAATTCGGGCAGGAAAGTATTGCAAGGCGGCACCATGCGAACGGGCAAACGTGTAAGCGGCCATCTTGCACGTAGATGTCGGCAGTCAGATGCACTAACCAAAATGTTCAATTATGCCTGAACACAGGAAGCAATTGCTTTGCTTTATTCCACAAATCACGCTAAAAAGACCGCTAACAGTGAGATTTTGTTTTTCAGCCATGGCAGCAATTTTGCTCGCCCACTTGCATAGTGTGCCATATTTGGCACAAACCTCTATCTTTATTAATATAGTCACAATAAATCTGAAAATTTTTGTACATGTTCTTCTTCATGTAGTTAACAATAAAAAATGATCAAATAATTTTTCAAATGATTTTCTCATAATTCATGCATTAGAGGGTTAACTGAGAATCCCTCACCAAAGGCCGAAAACGTAGTAGCCAAAAATGCAGTTTGGAGATGTACGACTGACGTAACCTTCGCGTGCTTTTCGTTTCAGGAAGAAAATCGACGGAATAGTGACTAACTCTCCGGAAAACGTATTGGCAGTTCTCAAGTCATCGGAATTTTCGAGCAAGTATAGGCTTGCTAACAGCCTGGACAATCCCTGGGAACGAATTGTTTAGTCGGCACAGCAACTGCGGATCACATCGAACATGGAGTGATAAGTAGAAGTCCTTGTTTGTTTTATCAGTGTTCGTGCATATCATAACAACAACGGTCCCAAAAGGATAATAAAAATTGCTTAACTGAGTCCATTCTTCTAGTTAAAAAAAGGATGGGGTGGAGTACATTCGGCAAGCATTCTCAAGCCATGAATGGTAGTTTACCACTATCCATGAAGAGGAAGGTATATAACTGCTGCATTTTACCGGTACTTGCGTACGGCGCAGAAACCGGGAGGCTTACAAACAAGGTCCAACTTAAACCGAGGTCGACGCAGCGACCAATGGAAAGAATGAAACTAAAGGGTTAATAAGAGAGCAGTGTGGGCCAGGCAATAAACAGTTGTTAAGGACACCTGAGTCAAACTCAAGAAGAAGAAATGAGCATAGGCAGGGAATGTAGCGCGTGGGCAAGATAACCGTAGGCCATTAAGAATAACGAACTGGCTTCCAAGGGGAGGCAAACGTGCGACGGCGAGATAGAAAGTTATGTGGGCAGATGAGATTAACTTCAATCCTGTGGAAGTCATGCTTCAGAGAGTAAAAAAGCGTGCACTGGCCCTGTTGCAAGAGCACAACCTGGAAAAAACTAACCACGGCACGGCTGTAAAAAAGTCCGAAAAACTCAACCTGCAGATTCTCTTCGCGGCAAAAACGCACAAGCCTGGGATTCCTTTCCGTGCAATAGTGACAGAAAGAGGCACCTGGCAGCGAGAAGTCTCGATGTTTCTGCAAACGCATCTACAGGACTTGTCGGTGTGTTATCCGTTCAACATCCCGAACTCTGATGAACTTGTAAGTTTTTTAAGACTGTCTAACCCAGGTGCATGCCAGTTTTTCAGCATAGACGTAGAAGATCTGTACTATTCAATGCCTTTTGACGACCTTTTGAAAAGTGTTCAATTATGCATAACTGAAGATAATGACGAGATCAAGTTCCGTAACTCCTGTGGTCTGTCGGTTAGTACTTTCTTAGAAATATTGTCCTTTTACTTACAATCCACCTTTGTGGAATGGAAAGGAAAATTCTACATACAAAAAACAGGGGTATGCATTGGCTCAAAAGTTGCCCCCGTCCTTAGCAGCATTTTTCTAGGCAGCATCGACAAACAAATTAATGAAAATTTGGGAGCGGCGGCAACAAAGATAGTTAGAAATGTGGATGATTTTCTCGTGTCCGTAAATCCTGGTTGTTTGGAACAGAAGGTTTCCGAAGTTTTGAAACTGTTTCAAGAGTACGGTCGAGGGTTAAAATTCACCGTAGAACTACCGAAAGAAAAAGAATTACAGTTCTTAGATTTAAGGTTAAAGGCTGAAAGCAACCTTGTGTGCTGGTCGGACTGTCCACGTTCGAAGAAGCCAATTCTGAACTATAATTCAGGACATTCAAAAATTGTGAAAATGGGGATTGCAGTGTCTTGCTTAAGAGCAACGCTAACGAAATCGTGTCCAGACAAGCTCGCCTACAGTTTTAGTAATCAACTACAGAGGCTAAAAGATGCTGGTTTTCCGCAGACAGTTATGCGTAAGGTAGCCCAGAAGTTATTAAAGTGCGTAAAATCCGATTTGGGGGGCACAAAAATAGTTAATGGAAAGGTGCACACATCGAAACCCGCCGTCATACCCTACGTCCATAAAATGTCCCATGGGTTAAAGAATGTGGCCAATCGATTCGATGTGAAAGTGGTTTTCTCGGCGCCAAATAAACTTTATAAAGTATGCGGAAGAATCGACAGAAAGATAGCAGCCAAAGCAAAAGGCCTAGAATATAAGACATGTCAAGTTAAACACTGCTCGCCTTTCGTCCACTGCGCAACATGTGTCGTGTACATGATACCATTGTCATGTGGCAGGGTGTACATCGGCCAAACTGGCCGTTGCTTAAATATTCGTTTACAGGAGCACAACAGAGCGGTGGCGTCAGGAGAAGGTGCCCACTTGGCGCAGCATTGCACCACGTGCGGGTGCTCAGCCTTTTTTGTTGACGCGACCGTTCTATCTAGACACCGAGATAAAACCACAACCACACGTGAATTAATAGAAGCCTTCCACATCAAGAGATGCGGGGAAAGATGTGTCAGCCACCCGTCTATTGACATAACAGAGAAAGAGTACTCCTATTTGATTAACACGCTGCACTAAAAAAATTTGTTTATCTTTTATTTTTTTATTTCTTATTTTTTATTTTTATTTTTCTTCGAATTTTTCCGGTTGGACGCATGCGCCTTGAAGAAGTTGTGTACAACGGGGATAGTCTTTCGGGTGTTTAGGCGAGAGAAACTGTACCACTTGGTAATGTTGCAAGCTATATATGTGTTTCCTTTTCAATAAACTTCCAGTTGCGAGTGTGCGCCTGTGTTGTCGTCTTCTGCTTTGTCCCTGTTCCGTAGTGCGCCCCACTTTTTTGCTTTTAAAATGAATCGGCACCAACTAGCCCAAATGACTGTTTTGCTTGAGATTAAGAAGTTCGCGGGTATAATGTGGCAGCAGCAAGCACAGGACCGGGTTGATTGTCGCAACATGGGAGAGGTCTTTGCCCTACAGGGGGCGTCAATCCTCCACCTTAACATCTCTGCTGTAAAACATTGTTTGGAAGTTGGCATCCAGTGAGCTGCTACCTGAACCGCGTCCAGAGCCGCATTTCGAGCCGCGACGGTTACAGCTCATGTAGACGATTGTTCGTCGTCGTCCGCTGTCCCCCGTGCCGGTACGGCGATACCCCCCAGCGGTCACAGTGTGTGTTGACCTTGTTTTATCCGAGCATTGGCGCTGTGCCTGAGAATCGCCCATTGCCAGTGAAAGTGAACTGCCTTCCTCGATCGTTAAGTGAACATGCACTGTTGATGATGTCAGCGCAATGCCCACGAATATAACATGCATGCATTGCGTCACCAGACGTAGTGACAGCGTTTACTAAGCGCGTGAGTATTTGTATGCCGTGTTACGAAGTTTGGAGTCGTGCCTCTGGCGCACAGCTGAGGGTGCGGGTCGTGGTATCCCAGCCGCTGTCACCGGAGTCACCACTGCTGTAAGTTGCTATGTAGCGATGGTGGCGAGCAGAAGAGAGCCGCAAGGCGGACGAGCCGACGTAGCCGAAGAGCGCCTTCGCTCAGAAGCGGAACGACGAGGCAAACGTTTAGCAAAGAGAAAGCAAGTTTCGCTGAACATAGCCTGGCAGCGCGACATTGTCCCTTGGAGCGACTGCCTGGGAAGGGGTTGGCACGGCCTTTAAATATATTTAGTGCATTGTTTCGCGTCATCTCCACGGCAATTGGCACGTGGTCCATATGGTCCTCCCGCCTTTAGAAAGTCCTCCTCCGTAAGCGTTGGCCGTTCTTCGAGAAGCAGGCACCGCACTACACGGCACTGTCGAAGACAGTCTGATTCTCACGGGCAAGAACACCAAGGAATTTCGCCTGCGCGGTCGGGGCACTGGCAGTTCGTCGGAGGACGGCACAGCACGCTCGAAGACGGACTTGTTCGCACGGGACCGTAGCGTAATGGCGCTGGTGGGGGAGGCACGGGTTCGTCGACATTCTGGCGAATGGCCGATCTTGCCATGGGAAGAAGGGTTGCTCGAGGGCAACAGCTGCGGCGCAATAGCCGACGATGTGCTTACTCTCTGTCACTTGAGACGCGTCTCTATAAAAAGTAAATGTATAAAAGAAAACAAGTTGCCTTGGTGTTGCTGGGTTTCGAACCTAGGGTCCCACGCTCCGAAGCCGTCTGTCTTAATCACCGGTCTGACAACCTCTTTTGCAGAAAGTGAACATAACCCATTGTGCAGGCAGTACAAAACTGCAAACCAACGCTTTCTATGATGCTCCGCAGAAAGCAATTTTTATAAGTAAAAGCTACCTCCAGGACAAGAAGTAAGGACGATTTCAGGATAATTCCGACTTTGCGAATGCCAAACGCGTCACGATGACAGTGGGACTGGTCTTTCGTAGGGCCGTTACACGCGCCAACGAGCGCCAGAAAAGATGCCATGACGATGCCTTCCGAAAACAATGTTCCGTAGAGTATTCTAGGGTAAAGTTCATCGCTTATTTATCAGTTACACAACATCGCGCCCATTTTGTGCCGCCGCACTCTGCGATGTGACTGCCACACACTTGTCGCGGGCTTCTACAGGCTTTGAATTAAGCGGCCTTCGCCATCTCAACAGGCCTCATTCCTGGCTGACCACTCGACTTCGACCGCTGAATCCATGGACGTTACCACGATTCACTGTTGGACTTTATAAGCGAAGCAAATTTGCAAGTGTATCTTGGGTACCATGAACTACTATGCTAAGGGCAGCCTTTCGAAATAAAAAAAATTCAAAGCAGATTCTGACTGACTGATTCACTGAATAATTTTATTTGATCCTGAGGAGGTGATGGCCCCCTAAGGGGCCTCGTCTGCGGGCCGCGCCCAAGACGGGACCGGGAGTTGAAACTCGACGGCCAAGTCGTGAGCCCTCTGGACGGCCCGAAGTTGGTCGTCCTTTTGGTGACTTGTGAGGAGTGTGTCCCAGTCCTTTTCTGTGGTTGGAGACCCGTCGTCCGCGCACAACTCGGGGCACTGGCACAGCATGTGTTGTAAGTTGCATCGCGGGATGCCGCATTGGGGGGCATCCTAGCCTTAGTTCGCATACGAATCTTGCATAAACTGCCGGTGAGGGATATGCTCCTGTCTGTAGGAGAAGGAAGGATAGTGCTTGAGCCCAATTTTATTGTGTTAATTGAAACTCATCTTAAACAAAATGCACCACTTCATTTTGTTCATTTTTTTCGGGTCGCTCACCTTGAAAGTGCCACTGTTACCGAAATTCATATGAAGACGATATTGTTATTGATGTCATCAGCTCTGGTTAGTTAATTGCTGTTAATAATGTGAGATTGTGTGAATTAGTATAGCAACTAACTGGGAACATTTTGTCAATTATTATAACACATGCAATTTCATGACTCTTAAAGAACTGCCTCCTTCTGTGGGCAGTATAGCAGTTCATGCAGAATTTCCTGCGCCTCACGCGTTGGCGAGTACCTTTAGAAGTTATGTTAACACACGCACGCACGCACGCACGCACGCACGGGAGCGCGCACGCACACACAAACACACACACACACACCAGGGTTGCCAGGTTGGGCTATAGATAGCCAAATTGGGCTCCTTTTTTTCTGGAGTTGGCGGGATTTTTGGTCGTTGGCTATTTGGCTACTTTTGGGCTATTACCTGCCTTCGCTTCAAACGCTCATTTTCCAGTGAATCTTCTCCTATTTATTGGTTGTTGTGCCTCAACGTCGACATGAATCAAGCGTTTACGTGTGTAGTTATCTTTCCTTCATTCTTTCTACTATACTTTCCCTGTCCTTTTGCATTCTTTAGGTATCGGCAGCCTTCACCAGAGAGTTGCGGCTGTCAGTAATAATAAATTCCTTTCCTGTCAAAGCGAAGCTTCCTTTGCCTGTTTCGCGTGGTTCCTGAGTCGTTCATTCTCACGGCGGATAAATTAAATTTCGGGATTTCAATCAAAGTGTAAATGCAAGCACACGCGAAGTGGTTTAAAGGATTTTGAAGCGCTATGTTTGCAATCACCAAACTCTACGCATGACTGTTGGTTTTAATGAATTTGATTTACCACTTCAGATTAGTTTCACTTGAAATGGGTTCCGACATAAGCGTCGGATGTGATGCGCATCGTTTAGCTTTACTTATTGGCATTAAGTAATAAACAAGCCATTCTTCTACTCCATGGGTTTTCCCTTTCCTTTGGCTACAATCCTCAGATTGTGATCTCACTTCAAAGAAAACAGACAAATTAACTCGCT
>JALIZH010024062.1:0-20782 GCA_030522465.1 Rhipicephalus appendiculatus
CTCACTCAGACTCAGACACACGAAAATATAACGAAAATATAACTCAGCCGGACTCACTCACCAAAATATTTGTCAGCCGGACTCACTCGGACTCAGACTCACCAAAATTCTCCTGAAGCGGACTTACTCGCGGACTCACAGACTCGCCTAACTTTTTTCTCAACCAGGCGTACTCGGACTAAAAATTAGCAATATTCGATTTGGCCCGGCTCATCCAATAAACGTCGAAGGAGCGCCATAAAATAGCTTATGTAGAATAACACATGTAAAGGGTTCACAAGTGCCAGGAAACCTTCAAAATATATGTATGATAGCTTTCAACATACAAAAAAGAAGTTATTTCCCGTGCATCGCAATGTCTATCGTAAAGAGAAATTCAACATTACACGCGATTTTTGCAATATTGAGAATGTTTTCTTTAAATATAAGAATGGGTCTACGGACCTTCGAGGAACATAAGGTTTTCATTCCTGTTACCTTTGAAATGCGCTATGCCCACGCGCCATTTGTTTTCAATGGGCGAGCGCGTACGTGCGTTATTGGCAGACCCAATTAGCCTATAAATGAAGTCCTTTCTTACGTTTTGCCGTTCGAAGGCCTAATAACGCTACTTGGGAACGAAGAAAGCTTGACATTACGTTATGGCGCTTTTCTAAACACGTTCATGAAACTGCCAATGGTCTTGCAGTCGATTTACCGCTCATTGACAACGCGAAAAAGAAAATAATATGAGGCGGCCATCTTTTGCAGAATCGAGCTCACCACCTTTGAAAAATTTTGGAAACATGGCTTTATAGGGTGCATGGTTCTGCCTCTGTAAAGTTTCGAAAACACCTGCCACGATAGTCTAGTGGTTGTGGTGCTTGACTGCTGCCGCGAAGATCACGGCATCGAATCCCGGCCGCATTTTCGATGGATGCCGAAACGCTTGAGCCATGTGTGCTTATATTTTGGCGCACGTAATGAACCCCAGGTAGCCAATATTTCCGTAGTCGTCGACTACGGCGCCCCTCATAATCACATCATGGCTCTCGGACGTTAAACGCCAATAATTATTCTACTAGTGTTTCGAATTATAGAAATGGTAAGTTCGGTTTTAGTCGATGTCATGCTTTCGCAAAGTGATTGCGCATATATAGGTTCGTATTTTACGTCGCAAAGCCAAGATGTGGTTGTCAGAGACGCCGTAGTGGAGGGCTCCAGATATTTCGACCACCCAGGGTTCTTCAATGTGCACCTTAATCTAAGTACACGGGTTGTGACTGCGTTTGTTTCTAGCAAGATATTTTTTCGGAGCCAGCTAAGAACCAGTTGTAACTGTTAGTGACTACTCTATCTCGTGGATAATGGTAAAGAGTCGTATCAGTACCACGCTGGATACAAGGCAAAAAGGAACGTGCATATGCGCGCCGATGAGAGCCGGCCAGTGTGTTCAAAGGTATGGTCGAAGCTTTTGCATGGTCTGGTACAGAGCATGCAAAACGAGGTGGCAATTTTCTGCTTTCCGAAAACCCCAATTGCTGACAGTCAAGCCGATTGCAAGAATGCCGTATTGAAAGGTGGGGACGCGGGCGCCGCTTCACAGTGATCCTACTAGTCCCCAGAAAGGACAGGGAATATTCATTTGTGAGAAAAATGTCACTGGACAAGGCCCTGAACTGACAACTAGAGGGTTTACTACAAACCAGACGCTAGGCGCTGCGCCGTGCTCCCGACCGGGCTGCAGAAATTAGGCGCATTTTCCTTCTTCGAACCACAACCACCAAACCAGACGCAATAAATTCACATACCTAACCCTGCGCTATTAGCAATTTTATTTCTTTTTATTCTCACTGCGTCGCTATTATATCTATCCTTAATAACTTATTATTTGTATTGTTTTTACTTCGATGTAACTGCTACTCTCTTACGCATTCTCAAATGCACAGCTCCCCTCTGTAAGTCCTTCGGGCCTTCAGGGTACTATTAAATAAATAAATAATTGATGAGCCTATTTTCAGCGGGTAAATGGGGCAGCGGAGGTTGCCATAACGTGCTGTTTTTCTTTGAAGGAAAGAATTGTAAACTTAAGGGCTCGTTTGCTTTCTTAAACACAGTAATAATGAGAACTAACAGACAAAGATGCCAAGGAAAGTATAGGGGAAGCTATTAGAAGTAATTGTAATGTAAATGGGAAGAAAGGAAAGTGGACGAAAAAGATAACTTGCCACCGGCAGGATCCGAACCTGCGACCTTCGAATAACGCGTCCGATGCTCAGACTGATGACTCAGACTGATGAGAATGACAGACTGATGGGCAATTGGTGTGGGTTCATAATGACATCTAGTGATTCATGAAACATATGAGAAATGCGCTAATTTGTCTCCCGTGAGGGGACACTGCTCAGCGACTTATGATCGAAAGCCAGTGCTACAACGAATACAAAATGAGTGACATGAAGGCAGGACATGCGCTTTTTTTTTCTTTCCTGCTTCAAAGCCTACATTCTCGAAAGATGCAGGGAGGGGGGTAAGGGATGGAGAGCAGTGCTCGAGTCTCATATATTTATGAGACCGCTCCTTATCTTCATACCAGCGCATATCCCCCCCCCCCCCCTACTATCTCTCCCATTGAAGTTCTGAAACAAAATTTTGAAGGCTAGATAACATGTGGGATAGATTTGTGTACACACACGCGCATCATCTACAAAATATCAACAGATAATATAGCCGTATTTAAAATCGATTTTAAAGTTCCTATCGCCCTACTGCAGCTAAACGTGCCTTCGTTTATTGTGTAACCAACCAACCACCCACTGCGTCACGAGTTTAAATATAAAACTCCAACCAAAATCACCCATCGTCGCCACAGCAGCGGATAGAAGAATGGAAGACAATAATTCGTGACCTCTACACTAGAGGCTACACGAAGGCGTTTATTCGCAGAGCCCTCCGTAAGAGAAAAGACGGGGGGGAAACGTGACACCCACAAGCCATCCACCACTATCGGCAGTTTTGCTTGAGTCGGGAAGGACTGAACTGCAGGCGTGCTGGGAAAATATGGCAGCAATATCTCCCAAAGAGAGTCTAGAATTCGAAGAGGTCATTAAAGTTTAAAAGCTCCTTGAATTGCCTAGAGGTAACAGAATTCTTTGACCACATTACAGCCCGAAGAAATTTGTTTTTGCAAGTGATGAAGCGTCGCGTATGGCATGAATGGTGCGTCTCTATCCCCTCCCTCCTTGAAATCCGGTCGCTACAACTTTCCAGGTACCACGGGGGCAAGCTTTATCTAGCCACTTTAAATAACGAAGCCGCTGTTTAATTGGTAGCGAATGACATGACGAAAGCCGATGGTCTGTGTCGTCGCTGCATTTTTAACAAAGCTTGAAATTCGGCGAGATGGTGCATAGCTACTGGGAAATTTTTTGAGCGCGGTACAATGCATTCACAAGGCATTCAAAAGCGCCCGTCCTGTCTCTCTCGTACTTGTGAATGTCTTGTTTGGCGCTCGAAAATTTCCCAATTGCCACATTTATTCATGAAAAAACCGAAGCGACATCTAAAGACACAAGCGGTTCATCGCAACAGAGAGCGAAGGGGCGCTCGATGCTCGCGAATCGTGCTGCTTTGTCGTATTTGAATGCACATGGATGATGAAGCTCGAACATTGCACTCATTCTTCGTTGATTAGGTACATAATTGTAGATCAAACTCAAACTCAAACAAGGCACGCCATAAAAGGAGGCTATAAATATTTGTAACCATAGGTCAGCAAAATAAATGGAGCCCACGCAGACTCACTCAATAAACGTTTTTCGCTTAGCACTCACTAAGACCCAGACTAACCAAAATTCTGCTGAAGTGAAGTCACTTGGACTCATACTCATTATTATTTTCTTCAACCGGACTCACTCGGACTCAGACTCACCAAAATTTTGCTGAAGCGAACTCACTCGGACTCAGACTCATTAATATTTTCTTCAACCGGACTCACTCGGACTCACACTCACCAAAATTTTGCTGAAGCAGACTCACTCGGACTCAGACTCACGAAATTTCTCTCCAACCAAACTCACTCGGACTCAGACTCACCGGTATTTTCGTCATCCAGACTCACTCGAACTCAGACTCACTAAACTTTTCCTCAAACGGACTCACTCGGACTGAGACTCAGCAAAATTTTCCTTAAGCGGACTCACTCGGACTCAGACTCACCTAATTATAATTCAGCCGGACTCACTCAGACTCACGCCTCAATCTGAGTCTGAGTGAGTCTGAGTGAGTCGACTCATGAGTGAGTTTGCCGACCTATGGTTGTAAGTACTTGAAGCTCCTTATCAATCAGAGATGCTGGAAGAAGAAAGCAACAGGCAAACTGACCCGTGCAACAGTACGCCGCCTTATAAACAATGTGAAGACTCTCGACTGGACCATGGCACAACTGAAATACGCCGCCTTATAAACAATGTGAAGACTCTCGGCTGGACCATTGCACAACTGAAACTAGAGAATGAAGAGATTAAAGAAGCTGCACTCATGAGCAAAATCGACAAGCTCCCATCCAAACAGAAGACTGCTATATTGCAGTGTTTTGAAGCTGCAAGGCGCAAGTCCCTCAATGGCATGCGCTGCAGCCCAGAGTGGATGTTGGAGTGTGTCATCATGCACATGAAGAGCCCGCGACGTTATGAACATATGTGCGTAGGGAGAAAATTATTGTGCTGCCTAGTCGTACGTGCCTTAGAGCATTCATGAAGTACGACACATGCTTTGGTTTTAACAAATGTGTCCTCTTGGGCATTTATAAGAAGACTGCTAATATGGGATACTTCGAAAGTCATGGTGGACTAATCATTGACGAAATGAAACTTGCAGAAACCTTTTGTGTTCATCCAGGAAGCGGAAAGGTGAATTTGTGGACCTTGGTTTCTTCACTCCCGAGGCTGACAAAAGTGTTCCATGTTTGTGAGAAGAGTAAAATGTTCTCGGATTTTCTGTTGTTAATTGAAACATATTTCTAGTTTAAAGGGGTACTGACACAAAATTTCGCGGCCGAGATAGCCTGCTGGATCGATTCCCGTGTACATGCGTGTACCATCTACAAAATATCGACAGCGAATAAAGCTTGGAAGCTATTTTATATGAATTTTGAAGTTCGCGTGCGCGATCCAGCATTCTAGGCCGCACCTGGCGGTATTGACACCCTCGGAGGTGACCCGAGGTGACCCCCGTACTTCCCGGTACAACAGGTTATGATGACGTCGTAGCCGCCATTTCTGTTTTGGCGCGCTCGCCACTACGCACTACGCTGTTGGTGACTGCTCGGCGGCTGCTCGCGAGTGTGTGGCCGCGGCCAAGAGGAGGCGCTGCCGCGGCGCACGCGTTGAAAGTTTTGTGTTTGGCCAGCGCCTCCTCTATTTTTTTAGATGCCCGTCGGTTCGTGCGCCGAACAATAGGAGCTCGCGGGACGCCGCGCTTCGTTCACATTGCAAATTCAAATTCAAGTATTGCAAGTTCATATTGCAAATTAGCCCAGCTGTTCATTTTAAGAACTAGCGCTTTAGTACCTGGAATATTATACTAGCACGCAATGTACGTGTGTGGCCAGAGGCAAACCTCCCCTTCCTTGTAATTGAGGCTAATGCTTCTCTATTTCTCTAATTCATGATAGACAAAAGACACGAATATGTAGTCAGGCAAAGGATTGCGTATATTTTCTCAGTTCACAAAACATTAAAAATGACACAAAAAAACACACACACTGCAATTTAAGAATTTTACGCGACAATGGCTTTTTACCATACATTTTGATTACACTGTTCTTGTCAGTAATGTTCATCGCATGATTGCTTAAGAGTGGCTTGATGAACTTCCTGCATAGAAGTTCAAGAAATTCTTTCCTGTGGGCACGGTCTTCATTCTGGCACTTCAGTATAGGGAGATCCATCAAAACACTCACAGCATGCTCCACACTGGTTTCCAGTGGCCTTACAATTTGTTTCCTATAGTCAAGAACAATGTCCACAAACTTGCTGAGGCTTATTAACAGTGTTACGAGTTCTTTTGTGGGGTACTTGAGTCCTCCTCTGTCCTTATATGCGATCAGTCCGTCAACAGGCGCGTTTCCTTTCGGCTTCTCAACGACTTCTATGCAGCCCTGGCAGTTTAGTTTTTCTACCATGACTCGGGCTAGGTAGCCTCCAATCAAAGCAAGGGTTGCGATTTCTGGATTGGGAAGCCATTGGTTGGACCTGGTGCAAACTTCTCGCAGCCTATTTATGGCTGCCACTGGGAAAAACTCTTCTCTGGAGTATTGGCGCTCCCAGTAGTAACACTGGAAACAGCTGTGGCCGCACAAAACGATGTCGAGTCATTCACATTGCTCTGCAGTGACGAAGAAATAATGCCGGTTTTAAGCATTTTCTCCATCCCGCAGAGCACACTTCTCATGTCCATGGCATCATTGCACCCCGCGGGCCTACGAAGAAAACCAAATAGTGACTCGATAGGGTCGCTAGAAAATTTTCTAGTGAGTACGAATATGAACTTTTTTTCACTCAACAGAAACCTGATGCACATTACGTTTGATGTAGTCGTAAGCACCAAGGCAGAATATGTCTCCTTGCTCAAGAAATTGTCTGGGCGGCTTTCATCCTTTAACTTCCTAAGGTATTCCAGGAAAGTTTTCTCAAGCCACTCCAGTCTTGAGTCGTTTGGGTCACTGAATTGTCGAGCGTCAGGATTGTTCTTATGGATGTGCTGCTGCGTGTTACTAACATCCATAAGAACAAACCACTTGTACATCACTTCCATGAATTCAACAGTGGGACCCACTGTTGCAAATTCTATGTCTCACGTGTGGCCAGCTTGACTCTTCATGTAATGCAGAGCAGCTGTGACGGGTGGAGAGAAAGTCTGCACAGCATGCTTGACGCCCATTTTTTCGATGTTGGTGGGGTACAGATGTTTGCATGTCAGGAATCTAATTGGTTTTACTGTTGACCCCTTTTGCATCTTGTAGAGTTCCTTTAAAGGAGCTGAAGAGATATCTTTGTTGGCCCCCATGCATTTAGCGAGAAACTGGGATCTCACATTTTTGATGATGTGGCATTGATCAAATGCCAGGAACAGGCGCCTGGAGGGGTCTGCTGGATGTGGAGCTGATGTTTTTGATTGCCCTTTGCACAAAATTTCCATCGCCGAGACATTTGTCTTGTGATTATCCGTCACAAGACGCACAACTTCAAAACCAAGTTCTTCAGTTTTCTTCACGACATAAGTGATGGCTGCAGTAAGGTCTGGTCCCGTGCATGCCTTAGTGAAGAAGTACCCGACCGGTATTTTAAAACGCGAAGCCAAGCCACAAAGCAGAAAGCACAACAAGGAATTTGCCAGTTGGTCACTCCTATCACCAGGCACCAGTTGCTGTAAATCATGGCTCATGTTCACATCACCTATGGGCACCCCTGGGCTGACCCACCCAGGGGAAATCGGCAGTCGCTTTTTCCTGTCTCTCTCTCCCCTCACCTTCGTCTTTCTCTCTCCTTCAATCTTTCCTGTCTTCTCCTCTTTCCATTTACTTCTAGTTTTCCTGGCGGCGAGGGTTAACCTTGTGTATCATATCCAGTCTTGGGTATGTATATTAGGTTATAGTGACAGCGTACGACTGGCGTCGTGCAGGCTTGTTCACAAGTCCAGCCGCGTCCCCTTGTTGGGCTCCGTGGTGGGCGGTCGGCGCTGTTGCCGAACACACAAATTTTTTTATGGCTTCTCAAGTATCCACCACCATTGATCGGTCTCGTAAAAGAGGCCGCACCGAGGAAACTTTTCACTTCTCCACACAGAATACAGCAACGTTCCCAAAGTACCACGTCATTCACAGTGAAAACACACCCGCAAGAAAGCTGTCCCCATTTTTGGTGGCCAAATGCATCAAAGATAAGATCGGACCGACGTACAAAGCCTCAAAAATGTCAAGCGGTGACATCCTACTCGAACTAACTGAAAAAGAACAAGTGCCGAAACTATCCGAATTATCCAGTATTGGTGAAGCAACAGTCACAATTTCTGTCCACAGGTCCCTGAACACCAGCAGGGGAGTAATATCCGAAGACGACTTCTTGAGCCTAAGTGACGAAGAGCTCCTTGAGGGTTTTCAAGACCAAGGAGTGATAAAAGTTCAAAGAATAGTCATCCGCCGCAACGACCAGGAAATCCCCACAAAACATGTCATACTTACCTTTGGTACAAGTGAAATGCCCACCTCTCTTGTGGCTGGGTATGTGAAAATCAATGTCAGACCGTACATCCCCAACCCCAGACGCTGTTTTAAATGCCAAAGATTCGGTCACGCATCCCACACATGCAGAGGAAAGGAAACATGCGCCAAATGCAGCGCCAACGATCACACTTCCGAAAATTGCACTTCATCGCCACTTTGTGTCAACTGTAAGGGAGATCACCCAGCGTATTCCCGGTCATGCCCATTCTGGAAAAAATGAAAAAGAAATCATAGCTTTAACCATCAATGAAAAGATATCGTTTTACGAAGCGCGGAAACGGTTATCTCACCTTTTCCAGAGAAGTTACGCCGATGTGACGCAGTCGGGGGCAGCGTCACAAAGGCCTGAAATGTCCTCCGGGTCCACACAAAGTGGTCCGGTTGCAACTCCTTCCGCCCCCTTGATGGAAGCAGCGTCTGCTGCTCCATCCACCTCAAAGGGCCCGCAGACTCCGGTCTCGCTGGGCCCTAAAATCAATCGAACGCCACGGCCTGAGACTCGCGTCTCAGCGCCGAGCTCTCGATCTTCCAGCGCCTCTGACAGGGCGATGGAAGTCGATCCGAAGACCTCGGTGTCATCGACACCGAAAGACAAGCGCTCCCTGGAGCGTGCCAAACAGGAAAAGGTCCCAATAACCATGAAAAGCAAGCGATAACCAAATGGTTATCGCATATGTCTATAGATTCAGTTCTTAATAATGTCACCTATCATATTTAATTTTAACCGAACGATCCCCAAAGTACATTTGCTTACTTTTATTTCATCATGGCTTTTATCGTACATTGGAACTGTAGAGGTTTAATTTATAATTTAGGTGACATAAAGGACATCATCAACAAGTTCTCACCAGTGGCTTTCTGCCTCCAAGAGACAAATCTTGGTGCAAAACATGATCATTTCCTAAAGGGCTTTAAAGTTGCCCGAAAGGACCGCGAACAATGCAGCCGTCTTTCGGGAGGAGTAGCCATAGTAGTACAGGGCAGCATTCCCACGCAAGATGTCCAAATAAACACATCTTTCGAGGCCGTAGCCGTCACCATTCTATCATACAAAACCATCACCATCTGCTCGGTGTATATTCCACCGCACACCCGTTTTACCACTAAAAACTTAGAAAATCTAGTGGAACAGTTACCAAAACCATTTATTTTAGTTGGGGATTTTAATGCTCATTCTACCCTTTGGGGTAGCGAGAAAACCGATCAAAGAGGGCAGATCGTTGAAGATTTCATTTTATCAAACGATATCTGCCTTTTAAACTCGGGTGCTTTTACATATTTTTCGCCAACATCACGCACTTTTAGTTGTTTAGATCTTGCCCTGTGTTCACCGTGTGTTTTTAACGATCTTAAATGGGAGGTTCTCAACACGTCATACGGTAGTGATCATCAACCCGGCATCATAAAACTCGTACCATCCTACCCAACTTTAACCAGCAAGCCACGCCGGTGGAAACTGCAGCTCGCGAACTGGCCAATTTTTACAGAAAATGCTAAGCTCGACGAAGCTTTCTCATCGGAACTTTCTGTTGAGGAACTGAACGAAAGGTTCGTTAAAGTACTAATTTCAGCTGCAGAAAAGGCAATACCGCAGTCATCCGGCATCGTACGTAAGAAACTTAACCCTTGGTGGACAAGCGAGTGTACTGACGCCAAAAAACAACAAAATAAGGCCTGGGGAATTCTGCGAAGATACCCCACCTACACCAACCTCATCAATTTCAAACAGGCAAAAGCCAGAGCCCGATTTATTCGAAGGCAGGCGGAAAAGGATTCATGGCAGAAATACATATCATCAATTAACAGTTCAGTCACATCCAAACATATGTGGGACCAGGTCAGGAAGTTTAAAGGAGAGTACTCCTCCTACACAATACCACTCCTCACAAGTCCAGACACACAAACAACACTAGAAGACCAGGCCAACCTATTAGGCGAACACTTTTACGAGGTGTCATGTTCAGCAAATTACACCAATACATTCCTGAAATACAAAGAAAATGCAGAAAAACAAAGATTACCTACTACCAGTACCTCAAATGAATCTTACAACATTCCGCTTACACTGCACGAATTAAACAGAGTACTTTCCGCCGGTAAAAAAACGGCAACAGGGCCTGACCAGGTACACTACACAAAGTTGGCACACCTATCCCAAGCATCGGCGGAGGCACTTCTCCAGTTTTTAACAAAATATGGGACTCTGGCGTAATGCCTGAAGATTGGAAAAAAATGCAATAGTTATACCTTTCCTCAAACCTGGTAAACCCCCCAACATCCCCAAGTAGCTACAGGCCCATTGCGTTAACAAGCTGCCTAGCAAAAATATACGAAAGCATCATTAATATAAGACTCACCTTCACTCTTGAGTCAGAGCGCCTAATAGACTCACACCAGTGTGGATACAAAAAGGGCTGTTCCACCACTGACCATCTCGTTAGGCTGGAACAAGAAATACGACAAGCATTTCTACACAAACAGCTCTGTCTCGCCGTCTTCTTTGATTTAGAGAAAGCATATGACACAACTTGGAGATATGGGATTCTCAGAGATCTAGCAAACTTGGGGATTCGCGGAAGAATGCTTAACTGCCTATGTAATTTCCTATCTAATAGAACATTCCAAGGACGTCTAGGTACGGTATTATCACAAATATTTGTCCAAGAAAATGGTGTACCACAGGGTTGCGTTCTGAGCACCACTCTTTTCATTGTCAAAATGAACTCCATCAACAGAACTATACCCCCCTACAGTCATGCACTCCATCTACGTTGACGATCTCCAAATCGCCTGCCGTGCCTCCAGCCTATCATCCTGTGAAAGGCAACTCCAAATTACAATAAATCAACTTACGAGATGGGCCGACCAAAATGGTTTCCGCTTTTCAACCCAAAAAACCACCGCTGTTCTCTTTACACAAAAAAAGAGGATTGTTCCCTGACCCTGTTCTCAAACTAAACAGCATCGAAATGCCGGTAAAACAAGAATACAAATTTCTAGGAATCACATTCGACCGAAAACTGAACTTTCTGGCACACATAAACGCTCTAAAAACTAAGGCAAACAGAGCACTCAACGTTCTCAAAGTACTTTCCCATAAGCACTGGGGGTTCCGATCGACTCTGCCTTATACGTATTTACCGAGCTCTTGTACGCAGCATTTTAGACTACGGTTGCGTTGTCTACGACTCAGCGCGAGACTCATACATTCGCCGTCTTGACCCTATACACAACCTCGGTCTCCGTCTGTCCAGTGGTGCTTACAGAACATCGCCTGTGCAAAGTCTATACGTAGAATGCAACGAACCTCCTCTGTGTCATCGAAGAGCATTACTAACCCTGTCATATGTTTTAAGAATAAGATCGTCACCTGAACACATCTGCTACGAAATTGCCGCAAAGTGTAACTCGCGCTTACACTACCTCAACAAACCCAACCTAATCAAACCACTTGTCCTACGCTTCGAGGAATACTGCCGCTTTTATACCATCCCTGAAGGAGCACTACACGTCGCTGTTAAACCACCAAGACTGCCGCCATGGTTCGACCTGTCACAGCTTTGCGAGTTTTCACTAGGCCGTTTCAACAAAAAAAAGCACTCCACCAGAACACATAATTCAAGAATTCCAAACACTACAGTATGAATATAGGGATTACGAAGAATTTTACACAGATGGCTCAAAAACAGAAAACCACGTGGGTATTGGGTTGCGACAGCGGAAAGTGCAGTTTCTGTGAGAGTACCTGGTAGTTTTTCCATTTTTTCAGCTGAAGCTTATGCCTTGAGTGAAGCAGTTCGGAAAATCATCGCTGGCAAATACAAGAAAGCAATCATATACACCGACTCACTTAGCACACTAAAAGCTCTACATATAAAATCCGAATGTGAGCCATTAGTGGGTGACATTTTAAACATGGTATATTTAAACAGCCAGGCAGTTTCCATCCGTTTCTGCTGGGTCCCAAGTCATGTTGGGATACCTGGAAACGAAAAAAGCAGATAAATATGCCTCCTTGGCAGCACACAAAACAGTAGCAAAAGTGAAAATTCCCCTTAAAGACATCCAGCGAACAATTCGTCTAGCTTTAAAAGCAAAATGGCAACAACAGTGGGACACATGCACGAATAACAAGCTCCACCTGGTGAAGCCCATACTCGGTGAATGGAAGACCTGCCGTCACCAACAACGGTTTATCGAAGTTATATTATGCCGACTTCGCATTGGACACACACACCTGACGCACAACTTTTTACTCACAAAGGAAGAACAACCAATCTGTGAAAAATGCCAAGAACCACTCACACTTATACACATTATAATCACTAGAGACCGGATTATAGGCAAATGCCTATTTTGTTCCTTGCGTTCCTATCGTGCCACATTGATATATGAGCACGAATTAGAGGTTAAAAAGGGCTTTTATAGTGTTCTTATAGTGCCTATAAATGCCTATTTTTGGCGATCGTGCCTAAACGCCTATAAATGCCAATAAATGCCTATTTTCGAAATGGGTGCCTATATGAACACTATTTAGCCCGAAATTTCACTTTCGAATGCAGTTTGAGACCGTTATTCACGTTACCAGGCAACATCGACATTTAGGAATACTAGGCGGTTCAAACTAGCCTTCTAGTTCAACCAATTTCCGGAAAACAAGCGCTAGCAGCCGTAAAATAGGACGCGCCGGCCATCTTACGCCAACGCGCTGAGATGTCGAGAGCGGCTAAAGGAGGAGAGGTTCAGGGGAGGAAAAGATGCTGCTTCTGCAACCCTAAATGGGAGCAAGTCAACGTTTACTATAGAATGGGAAGAGGCAAATAAACATGGGAAAATGAGATGAGAAGAAGGGAGAGTGGCGTCTATGATCGAGGACGCGGCGGTTGGCTTCTAGAGCCCTTTGTCCATTCCAGTGTCCTCAAGGAAGTGAACCACCTTGAAGACATGAGTGTGGCAGTGGGCAAGAAATAGGAGGTCCCTGTGTGCAGCCGCGGGAATGTGACGGAAGAATGCGAAACCATGGAGTGCTGTCAGGGGAAAGGAGAATGTGGATCAAAAGTAAGAAAAATGTGATGTGCGCGCGGGTTTGGTTTTGTTGTTGATGCGTGCTTAATGAAGAGCGTTGGACCACAATAATTTTTCAAGTTGGTTCATTACGAGCCACGAAACCATTATGCGATGAGGCGTCATGCGCACGCAAGATCACGTGCGCATGACGTGCCTGAGCCAGGTCGTGCACGCAAGCGGTGTTGTGTCGTTTCCGCGTTCTCTGTAGTGTACTGCCTATTTCTTTGGGATGGATCTCTCAGTGCGCGCACGTTTGGAGAGGCTGGCATGGATCATGTATCCTTACCGCGACACACCGCGTCGCACAGCTGGGACTGTTGTTAGGGGCAATGTGCCAAAATCGCGCCAAGCATTGTTAGGGTTCGTGCTGGCGCGACGCGGGAACGGCGAAAACACGAACACATACGAAATGGAGGCAGATCAGTCTCACATCTTGCTGCGATTCGAAGTTAGAAATAAAAAATAAAAATGGAAACACATTCCGCTTGTGTTTTATTATTTCTCTCAACTATCATTCATCTATTTAAGCAACATATTACAGAAATTACACATGTCGCCTCGGATAATTCTCGCAGTGTCACGTGCTACTGGGAGCGATGTCAGAGCACCAATGTCTACGTAGAGGAGCGACGTTAGAGCTCAGATAACTACGCAGGAGCATTCCTTGTTGTACGTCAACCCCTCCATCTTGAGTCGCGCGCCTGCGAGAAGGGCAAGCGGTGTTCATTTTGAAATGTCACGTTTTTCCGCGGCGCATAACGTTGCAAATCTTGGCAGACGTGATCGTGAGCTCCCAGTTCATGCAAAACACTTGTCAGTTCAAAATGCTCAGACCTGGTGAGGAGCCCTTTAAAGGTGTTCGTCGTCAGAGTAGCAACTGACCCTACGCGATTAGTCCCGGCCAACACGAGGCATCCCTCCCTTCTGGTTTTTTTAGCGGTCTAACTACCTGTTTCTGTGCATGCCGAAAATAAAGAGATCCACGACCGTGTCGATTCCACGGTGGACACTTTACTCACCATGATAGAGATTAAAAGGAGAGACTGTGTTCTACGAACCGTGGGGCGAAAAGGACCATTGCGTGGCTATGTTCAACTGCTGGCGCCTTTGTGTCACTTGAACAATAACATTCCTTGCTTTTCTGTTCTAAATACAAGTCGCGCACGTCTTTGTTTGAAATATTTTGAATTTATGTAACAATTTATTGTGCCTATATTTACGATTTTGGAAGCCTAAAACTGTGTTTTGCCTGCCTATTTTTGGCGCCTAAAACGCGCTTTTTAAGTGCCTAATAATCCGGCCTCTAATAATCACATGCCCAGACGTCGAAACACAGAGACAAAAATATTTCAGCATACTATACAAACAACGCATACCCTTACACCCTGCTCTGCTGTTAGGAGATGACTCTCTAGTACCCCTGCCTGACGTGCTAAACTTTCTAAAAGAATGTGGTTTTTTAAATAAGCTTTAGAACTTCATCATCTCACCACCCGCTTCTTAACACCTTGTGTCTGGCGCAGCATAGCCTCAGCTGCTTTTGCGCCATAAAACACCAAATTAACTAACTAACTAACATCACCTATAAATGCGTCTCGCTGCTTATTGCATTCAAGCCTCAGCTTTATGTGCATTTCATCAACTATAAGGCTGCACACTTTAGACTGATCTGCTGGTAGGCTCTCGAACTCTGTCTGCAGCCTCAATCGAACTAAAGGACTGAAGCCAACTTCGCCAGTTGAAATTCCAATATACTTGTGCAGAGTGTTTCTGCATGGCAAGTGCAGAAGGCCTTCTGAACGAATACACTCATATGCTTTGGTTGAAATGTTTCTCAAAATTATGCAGTACCTGACAGTTGTTTCATCCCATGTTGCCCTCTTCTTGGCGTAATTGTTGATCTGGCCCATAATGAACGAAGCCTTCACACTTTTTTGTTGAGCATCCGTGGCAACATCAAGGAAAGTGCTGACGTTGCAGTCGTCCTTAAGTTTGCGCAGCTCCTCCTTGTATCTATCCACTGTCTGCTTCAGTCTCAATATCTGAAGCCGAAGAGCTCGCTCCTTCTCTCTGAATTTTCGGTGGTACAGAAAATTGCTCGCACTCGTTCGAGCTGGGTCCGTCTGCGTTCCAAAGGCTCGTCTCGCAAATGCAAGTGGTTCATCACGAGCCGCGGCTTTGAACCCCAGCTGTTCTTCAGAGGTTGTGCTACTTGCAAGCACCGCAGAAGCCACTGACGAGAGATCGTCAACAGGGAATGTGTTGCCGCCGGGTGGTTCGACGGTTCGCGCCACAACAGCTGTAGCTGTAGGGGCGTCATCAGTCTCTGCGGCGGCGTCGGTCGTAGCTGGGTCACCCACCTCGGAAGAAAGTGTCGTTTTTTGTTTTTTCTTGGGGCAGCTGCCATTGTCCAGTTCAGGTGCACGTTTGCGGCTCCTTGGGTCACTGCGCACCTTACTACATGCAGGCTGTTTGTACGATGGGTAGCACGCGAACACACTAGGCACAACTCCCTTTTTTAGCTGACGGATCTTTGCGTTTTCTTTGAAATCAGAAGCAACAAAATGCTTACTGCACACAACCGAATAATTTGACGTAGAATTAGGCTCCCAATCCTTGCGTGAAATCACCTTAATCCACTGTCGGCGCAGCTCGAGATCAGCAGGGATTTCGTGGAACGAAACACCGGGGTCCTTCTTCCTCGCACTTGACGTGCACATAGGCACACAGCAGTACCGCATGATGAAAGCTGTTCATCGGAACTTCCACGGTACTCAAGCGGGGCCTCCGTAAACAAGGAGCAGTGGCAGGCGTACCAAGCTACACGTGCACGGAAAGCAGCACGGATGGGTGATGGCGGCTGCTCACGGATGGATGGATGGATGCTATGAGCGTCCCCTTTATAACGGGGCGGTGACATGTCTGCCACCAGGCTCGAAAAAAGCTTTCTTTTTATGTTGGCCTAATGCCTTATCTACATTGATTAAATCTATGTTGTTATAGCAAAGAAAAATATAAGTTCACGGTCCATCTCTCTGCTTCTTAAGGCAGAATGACCTTATTTTTCCCCCTTCTTCATTTTTGTCCTTTATCTCTACTTTTCTGCCACCAATACTCTAACCGTCTCTTACTTATTTCTATCGCGGACGTGTTCAGCTTTCCATTGATGTCCCTAAAACCCAAGGCTTCATGTAGACTCGTGCCCACACGTATATCTGGGTGGATATCGACACATTCAATCAGTACATGTTCCATCGTTTCCTTAGTTCCCCCACAGCATGTACATTGTTCTTCTTCGTTACAGAATCTCGCTTTATAGCTACGCGTTCTAAGGCAACCCGACCTTGCCTCAAACAGTAAAGCGCTTCCCCTTGAATTATCATAAAACCTCTCCCCTCCTTATTTCGTTTTTTCCCTTTCGGTAGTCACTGAGAGCCGGCTTCTTTTCCATCGCTGTCATCCAATAAGTCCTCTCCGCCTCTCTGACTTTTCGCTTAATGCTCCTTGTTGCCATGTCGCCCACACTGCTAGCCGTATATTTACTGGTGAGCCTCCTAGTTCTTTTTCTCCACTGCGTGTCGACGCTTTTTCTATACAAATACCTGAAAACCTTCCCTGCCCATCTACTCTCCTTCATTTTCCTCAGCCTCTCTTCAAATCTAATTTTGCTCTGAGCTTCCCTCACTTCAAAACCTGTCCATCCCATATCACCCTTTACAGCCTCATTTGTCGTCTTCCCGTGAGCGCCCAACGCGAGGCGTCCCACAGTCCTTTGATTTACATCCATTCCTGATTGCACCTCTGACTTCATGCACACCACTGAGTTCCCAAATGTAAGCCCCGGAACCATCACACCCTTCCACAGCCCTCGAAGCACCTCGTACCTATTGTATCCCCATAACGCTCTGTGCTTCATGATTGCAGCATTCCTCTTTCCCTTTGTTACCGATGCTTTCTCTTGTACCTCCATATATCTATCCCCCCTCATTTACCCACACTCCGAGGTACTTGTACTCGCTTACCCTCGGTATTTCTTGGCCCTGTATTAAGACCGCATGGTCTTCGTGATCATTGAATACCATCAATCCACATTTTGTTGCACTAAAACCTAGTCCTAGAGCCTCGCCCTCCCTTCCGCATATATCTGCCAGCCGCTGTATATCATCTTGACTGTCCGCAAATAAGACAATATCGTCAGCATAAAATAGACCTGGAAGCTTCTGCTCAACCATCGCGCCTATGTCAGCTGGCAGCGCCACCAGCGTCGAAAAGAGGCGAATGGGAGAGAGCGACAGGAGAGGGCTCGCGGGGCCAGCGGCAACCCATCTGACGGGCAACGCGACACTACAGCTTTCCCGTTTCCTGCTCCCAAGGACTTCTTGATTTCCCTGTGCTGCGAGTTAGAGAACAATCGGGATGCACCCATTACGTACAACGACATCACAAAACACTTTTACCTTGAACGCCGCATTTTTCCGCCCCCCACATCCCAAACTTAACAGAGCGCAGGCGCTAACCCTACGCTTACTACAAACGCACACGTACCCAAACCCCGCCAAGCTTCATGTTTTCTATCCCGACGCGTACCCCAGCGACACGTGCCCCTCGTGCGGACACACGGCGACACTTGCACACATGCTCTGGGAGTGTAGAAACGCTCCTCCCGACTCCACCTCAGACAAGTGGGAGAGGTCCCTCAAGAGCTCACTTCTCGCCGACCAGCAATGGGCCGTCCAGCAGGCCCACGAAGCGGCCGCCAGGTATTCCCTGTCGGTCCCTACGTGGGAGACGCCCGCTACGCGCTAAGCGCGTCCTGCAGGACAAAAATAAAGTTTTTCCATTCCATTCCTGGGCTGCAGTGACAGGCCACAATGCCGAAATCCTTCTGCGCCGTTTCCTTCTGCACGTCGAAGTCGGGATCAGGCGTATCGCTGCATACGTTTCCCCGCGACGAACCTCGGCGGCAGAAGTGGATCGAGTTCCTGTGCGCTTGTGGACGTCAGGAGTATCATGACTGGTCCCCCGCGCAGAACAGTCGCGTTTGCGGGCTCCATTTCGAGGCGCATTGCTTTACCACACAGGCGCCGGACTTGGCGTACATGGGTCTTCCGACTCCACCCTGTGCATCGCTCACGTCTGGTGCTCTTGTTACCTAGCTTTCTTCGGCACCAACATCTTAATGGGCATCACAATGTTATCAAGTGATTCAATCGGGTATTGAACGTAGAAAAAGCGAACGTACTTTGGCTAAATTAATTGCCCTGCAGAACATTTGTGCACGAATGTGTCGGGTCTTACCATAGTACATGCCGACGCGAGGTTCATCGTGGTCGTCGTCGCTGGTATCGTTGCCGCTTCCCGACGAAGCACTCCTCGCCAGCGGGTCAAACCTGAAGTGATTCGCCCCGTCGTAAATTCCTTCCATCCCCGTCGCAAGAAAATTGTCACCATCAGACGACGATGAGCCCGACGACGACAGCGAGGACGATAACGGCGACATCACGCAGCATGGGTGACAAGCGAATGCAAACAGACGATGCAGACCGCGCGGAAGTGCGTCACTGTTCTGTGTGCTCCGTGACCGAGCGTTTCACTCGCTAGGTGGTGATAGTTGCATCCGGCGGCTTGTCGTTTTTGGAGCTCTGTAAAACCGAAACTGAGGCTGTGTCGGTAATGAGGAGCTTGTAATTAATTATCTGTCGCGCGCTGCAGCAAACGATGTGCCGTGTTATGACTAACAGGCCCCCAGCAACACATTGCAGCAAAAAAACGCGGGGCGAAAATTTTTGTGTCAGGACTCCTTTAAATACGCAAGAATGATTAAGTCCTTAAAAACTGCCTCATGCAAATGTTAAGTATAAAAACATGAAGGCAATTGATATCACTGTCATAGTGGCATTTTGTTGTGCTTCTTGATGTTTCTTATAAACTTTTGAAATGGCAATCCTCCCCAAAAAAATTAATCTGTTACATGACTCTGCGCCAAGGAACGATTGCGAAGCTGTTAGCTAGCCGCAATATTTGTGATTGATGTAAAGCTTCACTTATGGTACTGTGCGTACGGTCGTAGCATTAAGTTATAGTGTTTAATAATATCTGCCGCGAAGTTCATTCATATATGAGGCACTGACGCCCTGCAATGTAGTAGAGACACAAAAATTCACGGCATCAACAAAACCATATCGGCCACAAACCAGCCTTGACATAGCAGCTTCGCTGCAGTGAGCCGAGCGAGCGACGTGTAAGCTACAACCAGCGCCACCTGGACAGCGCCGGTCGAGGCATCGGGGGAGAGCGTCAGCGCAGGCGGCGCGGTCTTTACACTTCCCCTATTCTAGCCACTGTAGTATAGTGAACTAGAATACACTCTAGTGGCGCGACCGGCCGGGCTCCGGCGTCAGCCTTTCACACGGATGCCGCGAGGTGGCGCCGCTGCTACTTTTCCTAGGAGCTTCGGCCGCTTCGGCGGCGTTGTCGGGCCGTCGCGTACTCTTGCAGAGCTACACTTGTGGCTACATCGAACGCGCGTGTTTGCTCCATGGTTCATGCAAATGTAAAATTACCAGGTTAGTTACTGCGTGGCTCAGCGGTTTGTAGTTACATATTTCGACCAAGAATATATATATATTGTAGGGAACAATGTGAGACGACGACGAAGCAGCCAAGAAAGCAAGCCACAGCACTAGTGGTAGCAACGCGAACGGAGCTTGTGCTTGCCTGGATTTTTGGCTGCTTGACGCCTCCCGTTCTGTGACTTTCACCTTTGACTTCCCTAGCGCTTCCTTGACGTTATATATATATATACACCATGATCGTAAAGTTAAGCGCGGCACTGAAGTGACGAGCACGGGACAGGGATAACACACACAGGCGTTTGTGTGTGTTCTCCCTGTCCCGTCCTCGTCCCTTCAGTGCCGCGCTAAACTTTTTATGATCATGTTACACCAACAAGGCCAACAATCTACCCTTGGTATATATATATATATATATATATATATATATATATATATATATATATATATATAAGGAACAAGAAAGAAAATACGACTTTCGTTGGTTTGGCACTGTATATTACTAACGTTTCGTCTGGTGGACCAGACTTTGACAGTCTGGTCCACCAGACGGAACGTTAGTAAGAATATACAGTGCCAAACCAACGAAAGTCGTATTTTCTTTCTTGTTCCTTATATATATATATATATATAAACCACTTGCGCTATTAACATTCGCTGCACAACGATTGCTCATCACTTGCACACACTTACGGCGCGTTTCCACTGTTACTGTGGTGCTGGCTTATTATATAGGAGGTCACGGCACAAGACACAGTGCTCAGCATAGAAAATGAAAGGAGGGGCAGCTCTTTATTCGGATGGTTGAAAGATGCCAAAAAGGATTACAAGATAACAAATTCAATCTCTCTAATTTAAAACACTTTATCAAAACTATTCG
>JALIZH010024063.1:0-26935 GCA_030522465.1 Rhipicephalus appendiculatus
CCCCTTCGCCGTCAAGTCGCCTGCCTCGCTCTCCTCAGCGTCTTCGTTCTCCTTCCCCCCTCCTACCCTCGCCGCTCCTCGGAAAACTAACGGGCGCAGCTCCTAGAGGTGAGCCTGCCGTGACGACCCGACCCGAAATTCCTCTGTTTACACTACCTGGACACAACAACCTGATCAATGTAGACGTTGACGGCGCACCTCTTATAGCCCTCATCGACACCGGCGCTCACGTATCCGTCATGAACGCAGATCTCCGTGCTCGACTAAAGGAGGTTCTCACTCCTGCTCCCATCGCTGTAGTTCGTGTAGCTGATGGTGCAACTCCAGTTGTCACCGGGATGTGTACTGCACGTGTAACTGTTGCTGGACGCCAAACTTCTGTTTTGTTTTATGTATTGGAGCAGTGTCCGCATGAAATCATCTTAGGACTTGATTTTCTGTCGTCCCATTCAGCTCTTATTGACTGTGCCTCGGGTGTCGTCCAACTCGCTCTACCATATGCCGTTGAGCCTCCGGATCCTGCGCCGAGCAAGCTGTGTTCCACCGATTACGTTCGAGTCCCCTCTCTAGCCGTTACGTACATCGACGTTTGTCCCGATCCACCTGTGGCCGACGGTGATTACGATGTGTCACCCAACGCTACCCTCTTTTGTTCGCAAAACGTCACGTTCCCGCACACGGTCATCAGCATCCAGGACAATGCCGCATGTCTGCCTATCGTCAATTTTGGACTATGCTCCCAAGTACTGCCCCGTGGTATCTCCCTTGCGACGCTCGACCCGGCCTGCGATTACCATATTTCCGCCTTGACAGGTGATACACCATCACCTACCAATTCTGATTTGGGCCGAACTACAACAGAAAGCTTGACAAAAATGATCGCTCCTGACCTCCCGGCCGAACAGGTCCAAGCCCTTCATGACCTTCTCGCTTCGTACCAGGACATATTTGACCTCAATGACCGACCGCTGGCCCAGACAACCGTTATAAAGCATCGAATCAACACCGGTGATGCTAACCCGATACACCGACGACCCTATCGTGTTTCCTCTACTGAGCGCCAAGTGATTCAGAAAGAAGTCGACAAGATGCTGGTCCGAAACATCATTGAACCTTCTTCAAGCCTTTGGGCTTCCCCCGTTGTGCTCGTCAAGAAGAAGGATAACAGCTGGCGCTTCTGTGTCGATTACCGAAATATCAACAAGGTGACAAAAAAAGACGTGTACCCCCCTGCCAAGGATAGATGACGCCCTCGACTGTCTCAGTGGTGCAAAGTACTTCTCTTCGATAGACCTTCGTTCCGGGTACTGGCAGATTGCAGTTGATGAAATGGACCGTGAAAAGACCGCGTTTATTACACCTGATGGCCTTTATCAATTTAAAGTGATGCCGTTCGGGTTATGCAACGCCCCAGCGACGTTTGAAAGAATGATGGACGCTCTTCTTCACGGTTTCAAGTGGTCAATCTGCCTGTGCTACCTCGATGACGTCGTTGTCTTTTCGCCAACTTTTGAGACACACATCGAGCGCCTATCTACCATCCTTTCTGTGTTCCGTAAGGCAGGACTGCAGCTCAACTCCTCGAAATGCCACTTCGGTCGCCGGCAGGTGACTGTCCTCGGACACCTTGTCGATTCCTCCGGTGTTCGTCCCGATCCAGAGAAAGTTCGCGCAGTCAAAGATTTTCCTGTGCCGACGTGTTCTAACGACGTTCGAAGCTTTGTAGGCCTGTGCTCCTACTTTCGAAGATTTGTGCGCAATTTCGCTGACGTTGCACGCCCTCTCACAGAACTCCTCAAGAAGGATGTGGCTTTCGTATGGGGTCCTGAACAAGCCAGTGCATTCGATGAACTGATCATGCGCCTCACGTCGCCACCGATTCTCGGTCACTTCGATCTGTCCGCTCCAACAGAAGTGCGCACCGACGCCAGCGGCCATGGCATTGGCGCTGTTTTGGCTCAACGACAGCATGGCAGCGACCGCGTCATTGCATACGCTAGCTGTCTGTTGTCACCAGCGGAGCGTAATTATTCGATTACCGAACGCGAATGTCTCGCGCTCGTCTGGGCAGTGGGCGAATTCTGCCCCTATTTGTATGGAAGGCAGTTCACCGTTGTCACCGACCACCACGCCTTATGCTGGCTCTCATCGTTAAAAGATCCTACTGGACGGCTGGGTCGGTGGGCCTTACGGCTTCAAGAATACTCATTCACGTCGTTTATAAGACTGGTCGCCAACACGCGGACGCTGATTGCCTGTCGCGGCACCCAGTGGACCCACCAGGTCTTCCTAAGAGCGGCGAGTCTACATGCGTGTTAACACTTTCAGCGTTTACAAACATCGGAGACGAGCAACGACGTGATCCTCACTTGAAAGACATCATTAACCGGCTGGGTGATCCCTCAAGTCCTCCCTCTCTCCGTATGTTCGTGCTCCAAGATGGCAGCCTATATCGTTATAACATGCATCCTGACGGACCTGACCTACTGCTGGTCATACCTACGCATATGCGTCAGACTGTTCTCGCGCAGTTGCACGACATTTCTTTCACTGCTGGTCATCTGGGCGTCTCAAGGACTTATGACCGTGTTCGACGTCGGTTCTTTTGGCCCGGTATTTACCGCTCCGTTCGTCGTTACATGGCTTCGTGCAAACCTTGTCAGCACCGCAAAACACCAGCCACACTTCCAGCAGGGCTCCTCCAACCACAGGTCGGCACTTTAAGGGAGTACTCACTCAAACTCACTCACCACAATTTTTTCAGCCTTCGCACTCACTCACGTTCACACTCACGTTCACACTCACGTCCACTCACACTCATGAGTACTCACTCACGTTCACATTCACCTCCACTCACACTCATGAGTACTCACTCACGTTCACACTCACGTCCACTCACACTCATGAGTACTCACTCATACTCAACTCATCACGTTCAAATGAGTGTGAGTGAGTGTGAGTTGAGTGCGCTCATGAGTGAGTGTGCCGAGCTCCATAGGTCGGCACTTTAAGGGAGTACTCACTCAAACTCACTCACCACAATTTTTTCAGCCTTCGCACTCACTCACGTCCACTCAGACTCATGAGTACTCACTCACGTTCACACTCACCTCCACTCACACTCATGAGTACTCACTCACGTTCACACTCACGTCGACTCACACGAATGAGTACTCACTCATACTCAACTCACCACGTTCAAATGAGTGTGAGTGAGTGTGAGTTAAGTGCACTCATGAGTGAGTGTGCCGAGCTATGCCTCCAACCCATAGAAATACCATCTGAACCATTTTTCAAGGTTGGTCTTGACCTCCTCGCCCCGTTTCCTCTATCCATCGGTGGAAACAAGTGGATAGCTGTTGCCACAGATTACACCACTCGGTACGCGATCACACGGGCTATGCCTACCAGTTGCGCAACCGACGTCGCTGACTTTCTCCTCGAAGATGTCATACTTCGCCATGGCGCTCCTCGACACCTCATTACAGACCGGGGTCGATACTTCCTATCAAAGGTGGTGCAAGGCATCTTGCACTCCTGCGCTACCAAACACAAGTTCACCACTGCGTATCACCCTCAGACTAACGGCCTAACAGAGCGGCTGAACAGAACAATAACAGATATGCTTGCGATGTACGTTTCTCCAGATCATCGGGACTGGGATGAAGCTCTTGCATTCGTAACATTTGCCTACAACACGTCTCGGCATGATTCTGCGGGTTTTTCCTCATTCTTCCTTTTGTACGGACGAGACCCCACACTGCCTTTCGACACGCTACTTCCTCCCATTTTTGATACATCAGAATACGCTCGTGATGCCATCGCTAGAGCTGCAGAAGCACGCGAGGTTGCCCGCCTTCGTCTTCAAGCTTCGCAAGAAAAGCAACGACGCGTCTACGACGCCCGCTACCGCGATGTTTACTTCAACCCTGGTGACATGGTCCTTCTTTGGACGCCGTCACGGCGAGTTGGCCTGCACGAGAAGTTAATTTCCCCGTACTCTGGTCCGTACCGTGTCCTGCGCCAAGTCACTCACGTATGAAGTCGAACCTCTGGCCTCCACCATAGCCCGATCGTCTGAAATAGTTCACGTCACTCGACTAAAGCGTTATCACTCAGACCAATCAATCACCAGGTCGGTGTCTTCGCAGCCGGGGTGATGCTACGAAGCGCTATCGGAGATGAAGACGAAGACAATAAGAAAGAAGACGACGTTCCCTGATTTCGCGCGGACTTGTCTCCATCTTTGTATGCCTGGCTCCGAGTGCGTCTCTGTTTCCTCCTTGTAAATATAATCTGCTACGCCTACGCCTTTCTCCCCGTAACAATATAATCATGTATGCGCATTTTTTTTCGAATTCTTGTGCGTTCTTCTTCTTCATTATTATTATTATTATTATTATTATTATTATTATTATTATTATTATTATTATTATTATTATTATTATTATTATTATTAAGTAAAAACAAATGTACCGCCGCATTTATGACTGTTCTTTTGGAATCGGTTGCGCCAATACAGCGAGGAACCAACCATCCAACCAGCAACCTCCTTCAGCAGCTGCTATCGGAATAATCAGGGACGTTCGCGAAGAGAACTTCACTTTCAAGGAAACAGTTCATTCGGGCATCATCTGCTTTTTTTACTCTTA
This sequence comes from Rhipicephalus appendiculatus, assembly GCA_030522465.1. Classification (NCBI taxonomy): domain Eukaryota; kingdom Metazoa; phylum Arthropoda; class Arachnida; order Ixodida; family Ixodidae; genus Rhipicephalus; species Rhipicephalus appendiculatus. The sequence continues at coordinate 4,653 of JALIZH010024063.1, forward strand.
TTTCTTTTCCATTGTATCGCCGACAAGCATCCTTTCCTTGTTGCCCTTTCTTTCCTCTTAATTTTTCGAACAACCCTCATTAGTCTGGCACAATGCAAGCATCGTGCATATATTTGCGCGCATGCACACGCTACACTGCATTTTCATTGCTCACAACTTCCGCGATGGCTTATGCGCGCTCGCGGCGTGTGCTTAAAAAATTCACGAATTATTATATGCTTCCACTACAATGGGGTAGCGTCACGCTAGCATGCGACCACCCCATCACCCCCTCCCCTTAACACACTCGCGGAAGCAGCAAGTACCAGTGTTTGTGACGCCGGGGCTCTTTCATCTCGACAGCGGGTATGAAGGGTATCTTAGGCTAGCCGGGCTGCTCGGCAGTTCTCTGAAAAAAATCGGCGCCCGTGTCTTTATTTTTTTCAGCATGAAACTGTCGCATGAAAAGTTTTGCCAGCGACAGAGCCCAGCTTGACAAATAGGGGGGTACACGCGCACGTACGCAAGCACACACACACAAACACACACACACACACACACACAAACACACACACACACATATCTTAAGTGCACGAATAAACAATAAGCCACCAAAAAGCAAATTAACAACAAAATACAACTCTTAAAGCTCGAGAAATCGAAAGCAAGCATAAAAAGGAAACAAAGAAATTAATGAGAAATGGACAAGAACTACAACGGCTCCCGAAAATTTGAGACTAAAGAACGTTGTCATTGCTTGTTTTCGTTTACAAATTTTCAGTTCGCTAAGTACGTCTTCCCTATTAAATTGGTTCTCCAGTCATCGTTCAAAGGTAATGATTTCTTTTTTCCTTATTTTAGTTGCCGTTCAACGTAAAAATTGTTGCTCTTTTACGTTAATTTATCCACACCAACAGATGTCTAACAAAACTGTAGCCAACGAAACCAATAAAGAGAAGGAGACAAGAACTTCGCCAGCCCGAGAAATGTTGAAAATTTGAACAAACAATTAACAACAATAAAACTCAAATAAACTGAGAAACTGACATACAGATGAGAACTGCGCCTCTTGCTAAATGCTGTCGCCCAACCCTGCTTCGCATAAGGAATGCCATCGCTTTTAAGGCATCTGCTTCGTTGTATCGGAGAAAGCCTGGCTGAAGCGAACCTCGAATTCGTTACCTGTACGAAGTTCTACATAAGCTCGCAAGAAAGCAACTCGAAGCGAATCTCCATACGACAACATGCACAAGGGACTTGGTGTCTGCTTACAAATGAAGGCAATTCGATAAGTCAATGAAGGCTTACAACACTTTTGAGAAAAATGCGACTGTGGAATAGGCATGGTAGTGTACAATTTCTTTATATTGCATTAGTTTGCCCTCAGGCGTGAAACATGATACACGACTGTGCAGTCAACTTTGTTGTATAAAGACCTGTGGTGTCGACCATAGATCCACCTGCCAAAATTTGTAAACGCGCTTGTCTTTGTTCACATATATATGATGATGCAAATTTCTAAAATCAAGCTTGGGAACTAGGCATTATTCACAACCATGATTCGCCGGAATTTTATGCTTAGGTAGTAGATCTACAGTTATAATATTTTCATGCCAGCTAGTACCGTGCCATCATTTGCTACCGGTAAAATAGTTCACCATCTTTAATAGCTGAATTTATGGCTCATGCGAAACTACCTCATGTAAAATGAATCCGAATACCATGACTGGAAAGTTACGTTAAGCAATAACAAGTTTTAAATTAAAAATTGCCTATCAATACTGGTGGTGGCTTGACACATTAGAGCCAAGGACTGGATATGCCATGAGGTTGAATAAAAATTGAACAGGCTATAAATACAGGTTGTAAACCAGCCAGGAATTAAGTTCAGTCAACTAAATGAGTTTACATCCTTTTTCAAGACATAAAATTTTCGAAATGTGTACTCTTATTGGAAAGTTCGGACACAGCATCGTGCATAACACACTGCAGGAGTCCAAGTGCTGGCAATCCTAAATGCTGAGTGATGTACAAGATCGTCAATATAGTGTACTGTAAGGCCCATGAGTGTTCGCAAAACAGGCCGTCCTGTAGACGAGCAGGTGGGCCAGAACTCTTGCTGCTTCGCCAGAAGTGTCTAGTCTTCTTGAAGATATCAAATAAAGAAGTGTATTAGGCTTTCTGCATCCATACAAATGAATGCCCTACAAAAGACTAACATGACATCTCTTACTGTAGACTTTTTTGAAAAAAAACATCACATTAATACAAAAATTGAAACGCTGCCTTGAGAGATCTCCAACGAGTGCAGCATGCTTTTATTATAAAATCTGAACGATGTAGCAATATGCTACAGAAAGACTGAGCTCATTGTGCTTGTCCATGTATTTCTGCCATGTTTTGATGCACATAGCAAAAGAACAAGGTACGATGGCTAGTGTGCAGTGTTGCTTGTTGTTTCATGGAGGCAACTCCTACAAGAAAAATAATTCATTCACCCTCAAAATTTACTGCAAGTTCAACCAAATACATTATTTTAAAACTTGGGCTAGATGGGACAAGACATAGATATATATTTATGAGGCATGCCACAGTCCACAGTGCATTCTTTAATCTACATCTAAATCTAAAACCATCCTAATGCCAAAGCAACACCTAGACAACATTGTTCGTACTGCACGTGTATCTGACTAAACCAACAGTGTATACAGCGCCTGCCTATAAGTCATGCACTATCCTGCTGCTGCCAATGACGAAATACGTGTTCTCTGAAAATTTTCCATGCTGCTTACTGCTTGATATTAACTTAAATGTCACCTAGCCAACACACACTAGACATTCAATAAACATAACTATCAAGTCTAAATGAATGCAAAAATTTTCCTAACCGTGATAACTTAAATCACAAGGTGCATGAAACCTATCCTTTTTAAGTGACTCAGTATTTCACGCCGCACTGATCAGCTGTAAAGCACGCCAGTACCTATATCAGATAACTGGCATAAATTCACTTTGACGTCCATGCATGAAACACTTCTTTAGCTCTTAAATTTATTATCCTAAAGCACTCGAACACGAAAAATTAATTCAGCACACAATAAACAAACTGACAGTGTGGATAAGGCTTTTCTATTACTACGGGAAAAAAAATATTTCACAGTATTACGCTGCAAGATTTTTGTCATTGCTGCTCCCATTTAATATTAGCATTAAAAGCATTACTGTGCTTCCTACACAAAGTGACCTTAGAGACAGGCTTTAAAAGGTGTAATCCTCTTCTTTCCTGTAAAGTTTTTCTCTGTTATCTTTTACCCTCGTACGCCCTTCGTTTGCACAGCATGGCCAGCCAGATTCATAGCTGGCAAACATGCCTGTGTTACAATCTATGTCTTCCTTTCCTTCTTTCAAATAAAGTCTTGGAGCATTTCGAAATATACACATCAAGTTCAGTAGTGTAACATTGCCAACTGCACAAACATTGATAAGCTTCACACTACACAAGAATTCATGAGGGTCTAGTTGGCGCATACTGACAAAAAAATACTTAGCGCAAGAAAAACGCAGCACACAGGGAAGATACGCAAGGGACAATCGGTTTTCCACTGTATCTCCATGTGTGCTGCGTTTTTCTTGCCCTAAGTACTTCACACTATGGCCAAACAAATTAGCACTGCCTCTGTGGTGAGACCAAAAAGCAAATACTTGCAGGTTCAAGCTCACTCCACACCTATTTCGTCAAAAGCACAGCATTTGAGTTTCTTATTTATTAGGTTGTTTACCAGGTATCATTCTAATGAAAGAGCTGAAAACAGAGCATGGTACAGCATGGAGTAGGCGCACAACAGCACGCCCTTTGTGAATTTGCGATGGAGTTATCCGGTGACCTGCGTGCTACTGCTTTCTGACGCCGCAGTAAACTCAATATTTACATTCATCAAGAAGCATGAATGTAGGAAGATTACACGTGGGTTACAGAAGTAACCCATAACAAATGACTAAAGATGTCCTCGCCGAACACTAGTTGTTTTTTTAACTGCCATAATTTTTAACGGCTGCTTAGCTTTTCTTCACAACTTCATAATAGTCTTATGCAAGACAATTATTTACGATTGTCCCTCTACCATCACGATTGCGTTGAGCTGACTTGCGCTGCGCTAATGTGACTGCATTAGTCGGGCACAGCTCACACATCTTCAAATGGCTGAGAATATTCACATAAAATCCAGGAAGGTTCCAGTGCTGATATATGTCACTAATAAAGTGACAATACCGTAAAATGCATGTGCTTCACCATACACGCTGTCACTTAGCAGATGACTGTCACATAACGCCATAATTATATCCCTGCAGCAGAATTTATTCCCACTAGTCAATTAAACTCAACCTATTAACGTTATTAGACCATGGTATGATGATGATGATAATGATGCAAAGGAAGGAAGAAAAAATAACTTCATTGCGATATTGATGCAAATGCTTTTTTTTGTCTTAGACACGGAAAAAGAGTTTAATGCAAAAATGTTAAGGAAAAGTATTCACACTAATATTCTGTGCCTCGATAAAATTTCTATAGTTGCACGGCGGAAGAACAAGGGCGCCCAGTGCACTCTGTATCCAGCGTAAATTCTGCCAAAACATGAGCGCCGGGTGATGCCACAGGCTAATAATGCACAAAAGTCGACACTGAGACTGAAGAAAAGCACAAACACATACAGTATGAATACTAATAATAACATTAATATTGAGGGTTTCACGTGCCAAACCTATAATATGAGGCCCGCTTTAATGAAGACTTCAGAAGCCTGTTCTTTAGCGTGCACTGACATCGCAGAGTACACGAGCTTCTAACATTTCGCCTCTATCGAAATGCGACCGCCGCGGCCGGGGTCCAACTCGCGACTTTCGGGTCAGCAGCCGAACACCGTAACCATTGTACCACTGAGGCGGCCAAGAATGAAAACTGAATCAAATAAAAATATAGTTGGCCTTAAAGCACTTATTACGGCATGATAACCGCGGGCTTTCACATAAGTGTATATTTTTTGCAAACACGCTGCCGCATTCACGCTTTGTGGAAAGCAAATAAATTATAACGCACAAATTGACTTTATCGAGGCGCATGAGAGCTTCGAAAGACTGGCCGTGCGACGCCTGTGCCTCCACAAAAGCTTTTTAAACGCGCATCAGGCATCACACGTATGTGCGCCTAATGTTATTTATTGTACTTTACAGGCGACACAGCATGCACTATTACACATCTGAACTACGATAGGACGCGAAGCAGAGAAAACAGAAGCACCACTTACCGTTCATATTCCCAACTGTGCCGAACCATGTGTTGGCCGGGCACTCAGTCACGCAGTTGAGTCTGCAGACAATCACGAAACCAACGCGCACACAGCACGGGATGTTGCACTGCCGGCGCTAAATGCGGTTCACGTCCAGCGTCGAGATCACAGTCGCGCACACACGTACACACGGCGCCGACGCAGCTGAGCAATCACCAAACTTCAACAACTGAACAACGCGTCAAAATGGCGAAGACAACGACGGGCGACGGCAGGGTTTCAGCCTTTCAGCGCTTTCAGCTGCTTCGGGCGCGCGCACGTTTCTCCTCTCCCTGTTTCGCCGTTTCTTTTTTCTTTCCTCGCGCGCGCATGCGTCGTACGGTTCTGTTATCGTGCTTCTCGTGTTTCTCTCTCGCCGTTTCGCCGCCGCTTGATGCAAGTCGCGTTTTTTTTTTTTCCTATCGCGACAGCTTGGTTTCGGCGGCGTTGGCATGTTTGGTTTTGAGCGAAAAAGCAGCTTCTACCTTGAGCGAAAGTTCGTGCTAGATGCAATTAAATATAGGAGCCAGAGGCGCGTTTGCACTTTGCAATTTGGGACGGTAAACCCCAACGATTTATTGATTAAAAATGAGCATTTTATTTCTTGCGTGTTACGGAGGGGTGCACAGATGAGTGAGATGTGCGTGTTGTTTCGACTACTGGCGCTCGGCCCCTGACAAGCACACCCCTGCGCTTGCACAGAACGGTGCAGAACTGCCGCAGGCACAAATGCTTGTGATAACTCGCTTAAAGTACGAGCAGAGCTAGGTAGCAGATTATGGGACTGCATGTTTACCAAGCCGTGATGTGAAGTCACCGAAACACTACTGGCGTTCGCCTTGCGCTCGCAAATACAAGTGTCAGCAAAGCTTGCCGAGCACAAGTGGTCGTGAAAGCGCAGGTGTGATGTTTGGGAGCGCTGGGAGTGTTTCAGTACGAGTGAACATAATCGCGTGCATTTACGATCCCGGATTCTTTGGGCATGTCCGCGGTTTTCGACACGACACGTTGAGGAGGCATATGTTTCGTCGTCCGTTCATCGAGAACCCAGACCGCTACGTGAATTCTAGCCCGGCCTGCGGCAGATCCCCAACGGCTTTCCACGTCACGCTGGAGTGCGCCGAAAAATTGTTGCCTCCCCTCCCTGTCATCTTGCGTCCCTTCCGCACTAAAATGTGGGGTGATGCCCTCAGCATGCGACGGGCTTCTCGAGAGCCTCCAGGCGTGCAACGGGCCCGTGTCGCCAGGACCCAGGATGATCCCTCCCGCAGGATTGAATGAATCAATAAAATGTTATTATTATCATAAAAATTAGGCAGATCCCAAGTACCATGGGAATCGATGTTATGCGAAGCATCCGGAGGTACGGTGACTGGGTTGTAATTTTTTACTGAGCGAAACGTTATGAAATGACACTAAAGATGTGTGCAAATGTTGCACGCACTGACATGTTGAACAGTCACATATGTTTCATATAACCAGTTGTTTACAGTTGTGTAACGATGCCAACAGAAACATGGGTATTGCCAACACCAGAAGCCGGTTCAGGTTATTTAGTTTATAATTTTTGGAGTGAGTTACGCTGTGCATCACCGCGTGGCCTTGAAGCGAAGAACGGATACCCCGTGACAAGCCGCGCGAAATTATTAGTGGCGTTGCTGATGTGCGCGAAGTTACAGTGGACGCGTTCGTCGGCTTGTCTGTCCGAATGGCCTTCCTCAGCGTCCCAGGTCAAAACGCAAGGAGCGCGCGCACTTGCTACCAAAGGAGCACGCGAGCGTCTGCCGGTGGTTTAGGGGCCTGGTGCTTCGTAACCGGGCCTAGCTATGCAGCAGCCGTTATTTTATAATAAAATGTTTTCTCTCTCGACTGAGCGACAGTCCGAGATACAAGACTGCGCGGACTTATCTTTGCAGCTTCCCCAATTGGGAGAATGGGACGAGTAAAACAAGCTCTGAAACAAGCTGTCGTATGGTAAAGGAGTAAAACAGGCATTGAACTCTCTTGCGGTTTGTAGGAGTGAAACAGAAACTTTACTCTCTTTTCCCAGACGGAGTGAAGGACCCCTTTCACTCCTTCTGGCCAGAGAGAGTAAAGTGACTCTCTGTAGAGAGAGTATAATTTCTTACTCTCTCTGCAGAGAGAGTAACAAAGCTTCTTTACTCTTGCTGCTGGAGTTTCAGTTTTTAGAGTGTACTTATATGCTTCTCGAAACCTGACGCTAAATGCCCTTTAGAAATGACCCATGCATCGGTATGGAAAAGGGCTGCTGTGAAATTGGCAATGTTAGCTGACGTTTTGCTCAAACTCCCTCCTCTCCACCCCCCCCCCCCCCCCCCCCGCTTCTCACTTATTCACTGTGCCGGCCCTTTGTGGGACTAAATTTGGTGACTGCGGCCCGGCAGGTGATGTGAGTTTGAGACCCCTGGCCTAGTGGTTGGTTCGTTGCCTGGACTGTGAATCGCCGCGCGCGCCGAACACCGCGTGCGTACCATTTCTAAGGAGCTTTGCTCATCGGTTGCATTGGTTCACGGAACAACTGCTAGTTTTTTCTCGAGCTTACATAGAGTTTCGTGAGATAGGAGCCACTTACGTTGCTCTAATACGGACAGCTGATGCGGAGAGAAGTTTTCCTGCAGAAGAAAAAGGTAGACGTATGTATCCTGCTGTCGCACAAAGGGTTTAGCCGCTGGCGCTCCTAAATATAAAAACAACGCGCCCATTATCTGCACCGCACGCCACGTACAGCGTCTCCTGTAAAGCGGCAAATATGCAAATCCCACGCAATTATTGTTTCACGTCCAAGTGTTCATTGCGCTATAGTGCATTCTGCATTGTCATAAATGACGAGCAACTTTGAAGCCCGCGGATGTCTCTTTAAGCTCGGTCTTATTGCCTCCCATTAAAGAATTTTCCCATTATGAGACAAACATCTGACAGATAACATGGTAAATATCACAGCGTCTCTCATGCATTCACCTAGGACGACTCGAAGGCGAAAGCCGTCTTCATCTTTTCCTTCCAAGCCGATTGTACATTGATCCTCCTCAGCCCCCTTCCAAAAGTTTTGTGCACCTAAGGCGGTTTTGCCCAGCCTCCGAGATCACAGGCACCGAAAGATTTCTGCACCTCACCCAGTTTTGCACCGCCTCCGGGATCAGCCCATCTTTCAGCAAGCGAAGATGCTGTGCGATGGCGTCACCTTATGAGGTACGCTATCTGCCGTCATGGTGATGTCACAAATTTTTGTTATCTGTGACGTCATCGTAATGTCAAACGATGATGTCATCACGTGACAAAGCTCGCTGCCATCACTCTTGCTGACGCTTATACCAATGGTGGCTTTTCGCGGTTTATGAGGCACATATTACCTTTGTTACACAGGCAGCGTAAACCTCGGTTAACGTAACCGCTTTTGGCGGATGTCAGACGGTACGCGAAACCCAGTAAGCATGTACCAACAAAATTTCAGTAAGCATGTACCAACTAGCCCAACAAAAAGTTTTATTAAGACAATTTACAGTTTAATGCACCCTGCTTCGGGAGAGTCTTATGCTCTCCAGCCGAAAACAAAGTTCACACAAGAACGTTTATTGCATACTATTAACGGCAGTTGAGCTGAATACAATTGCACCGGGCAATCGCCATAGCGAAATCGCTCACCGCGAACGGAGCCGAATAGGCAAGTAAAAGCTCCGACTTCACTTTCCCAAAACCCTCCTAGCGGCTTGAGCCAACACTGTCGGTTTTCTCAAAGTATCAAGTTGGCAATGCTCCGAAGAATTTAACCGTACGGTAGATGACGCTTAATTTGATTCGTAGCGTACGTTTCTATTGCGATACGCACAAAATCACAGAAACGACATGTGATTAGGCTTTGTGTTGGCATCCCTACTCTATCTTCGTCGCTCCAAGCCCCATTAAACATGTGTCTCCGTCGTACGGGTGAAGCGGCGTTCCCAACCTTTCTCGAGCGAAGCTCGTATAAGTTACAGATTTCGCTGGCGGCTTAGGCGGCATAGTTCGCGAAAAACGCGGCGTACACTATAATGCGGGTCTACACAAATAAACCCCTCGAAGATGCGCAGGTCACATGCGTATTCGTGTGTCCCGTTTTAGGATAACTGATGTTCTCTCGATGGTGGGCTTGTCTGCGATCAGCCAATCCTGTTAAGGGAATGCGATCTTTTGTCGAGGTCACTTGTCATTTCACGCTGTCACGTATCATTGGTGCCCCGATATAGACGCATGACCGTCGTTGTTGCCTGTGACAACTGAAGTGTTGCGCCGCTAAGCGCGTGGATGAAGGTCCAGCTACCGGTGTGGAGGAAGGAAACAGTGAGTAGGAAGCATTGCGCAATGAGAATGAAAAAAAAAAAAAAGAATGCCAGGCCTGCGTGGAACGCGCAGCACAGTCACAACGAAAGCTGGAAAACCGCCTTTCTCGAGCTTTTTTAAACACTCTTCGGGCAACTACTACAAGCGCACTTGCATGGTGCTCACTACGCCATAAATCATAATAATTTTTGTGTAGTGGGAAAGCATCCACTATGCCATTTTCGTCATTCCTCGGAAAACCGCGGTACCCGCTGCACAATTGTAACGCATTACGTGCACTTTGTTGATGCTATTGTCGACGACGATGAATAATTATGCCTGAGGCTTTTGTAATGGGTTGGAGCATTGAACGACCCACTCGTTACGCAATTCACATTGTGTGACGCCTGGTTATTACTTTACTGTTCTAAAACGCTTTACCACAAATGTTAACCCGATTCCTTATCCGACGTGAAGCCTGCATAGGGTCAGTTTGCAACGCAGTTTAAAGCACCGGCGTAGCTCAGTGGTTGAGTGCTGGGCTGCCACGCAGAGGGCTCGGATTCGATTCCTCTTCGGTCGTACGTATTTTTAAAGACAATAGTCTTTCTTGGGATACTTGAACGCAAAAGCATTGGTCTGCTGGTCTGCCTGTCTGTCAGTCCGTAACCCGATTCAGCTACTCGGCCAAAGTTTAACTACTTTCTGAACGCCCAGCCATCTTGAACTGGTGTTTACGTTCATACTTGTGAACATATTCGATCAAAAAAGCAAATACTACGCATACCTGAGGCACAACATTAATATGTTAGTGTCAGGTCGTGTGTTATTTTATTAGAAAATACATAGGTACGCAATTCTAAAGACCCTAGTGTTTTATCATTGCCAGCCAGATGCAGCCAATTCAACGTAGAGTAGGCGCTGTTTGAGGCAAGGCAAAACATAGTAGTACGGCCGGCACAAGACTATCGTCATTCGACGACATTTGCAGCGAAGCACGGAGATACGCGGCCAATTTTTTATTTAGTTAGTTTTTAATATTTTGTGTTATAGTGGTCACGGACACCGGCGGCGGCGGCGGCAGCGGCGGAAAACTACGGCGCAAAAACGGCCCTTGGTGTGATCTCATAACAACTTTCGCTGTAAAAGGAAGGAAAAGGGAAGAAAGAGGAGCTGCAGGTCATAAACGCACATGCCATGCTTTGCATGCTCCCGTTTCCCGAGAGACCAAGGGCAGCTAATTTTTCAACGAATAAATAAATAAATAAATAAATAAATAAATAAATAAATCCTTGGAGGACGCTTGAGCTTCGTCTTCAAAAGTAGAACGCGATAAGGTAATCAAATCCCGTGCGAATTGCCTTCTGAATTGCTACACTGTTAGCAAAAACCGCACATTTACAAGGGCTGGCTACGGGACCGAAGCCGTACAAACGCCGTTAGCGCCCCATCCTGTAGCGCGCCGCAACGGTTCCCTAGCAATCACCCAACCGAATTTCATTAGGGGACATGATAAGTAGTTTTGTTTACTGTGATTGGTATTTGGTCAATGCGGTTCTATTCTACAATTTATAAGCAACCGTACCACAGCGATTTTGCTGTCGCAGCATTAAAACTTCTAACGCACTACTTCTTTGCTCGGAATCCGCGAGGCGCCCGCACGTTGCCATCGCGCTCAAGAACACTGACGCGCGCAACACCACGCGCACTTCTTGCGGCGGCGGCGGCTTTGTGCTGGTGGATTGGATACATTGGTACGCTTTCGCTACTAGGTCCAGCCGTGCAGCGTCGATATCCTGGCAAGCTCGACGGCTCTTGTAAAAGCACTGTACGGTAAGTTCCTATAACTTCATGTTTTTGTGGTGTCGGGGAGTTGCATATCCACAGATCACGGACCCACTGCATTCCCGTGCGCCCGCCTTTCAATATGGCGTGCCTCTTTGCTACGGCTCACGTTCAACAAGGTTCTGCGCAAAAGAAACATGCACATGAAAGGAACGAGATCGCGCCCGTCCTCGTTCTCTTCGTGTACGTGTTTCATTTGCGTGGCACCTTGTTTAACGTACGGTCGACTCGCCCAGCAACATGCATTATTTCAGGCTAATGTTGTGCGAGTTGTTTTGGCGACGTTCAGCCGTCGTTCTTGGTGTTAATGTAGCTGAACCGCAGAGCTTGCTGTATAGTTAAGCTGCATGACTGGTCGCCCTGGGAACGTCGTTGCCGAATCGTGTGGCGGTGCTTGTTACTTCGTTTAGCCTTGGTGATTCGCGTCTTGTTTGGTGTGTCGTTGCACGAACATGTGTCGGCATTGACGGGGTGCTCATTTGGGTCTTGCGTATCGCTCACATGAAAGCGCTGTCAGAGATGACATCCGCGCTGCGCTGGGAAAAAAATTCAGACGGTTCGGCTGAGCACGCTACTGCATAATATAGAGTAAAGTGTAATTTCGCGGACCAAATGAATTACTTTTATGCAACAAGTTCATCAAGTACACTGCAGATCGTGAAGGCGCGTTGCTAAACTGTTTTATTACGCACGTATAATGCATAGTCAAGCACAGTGGGCTAGTATAAAGCGTGCAGGGTTTATTCCTTTGACAGCCTGTACGCCTTCCGCTACCGCTTTCGCCGATCTCAAGAAAAGGTTCATCTGTGAGCTGCCGTTATCACAGCGCGACTATTTTCATCGGGGCATCGGTTCCCGCGCTCACGCGAATCAGATTTCTTGATCGCCACTGTGCCGACATCCCGGCAATTTCCTTTAGTGCTTTGAAAGAAGACGCTTTAGGATCGCCGCGCGGTGTGATACATGTTTAGTTCTGGTCCGAGATTGTAGGGGTGTACTGCGTGAATGAGTATCTCTTACTGAGAAAGTGTCACCGCGGAAGCAGGGGTTAAATAGCGTGCGTCGATAACACATTTCTGAACGCGTCAAATGTGCGGAAGTGGAGTGGATAGGCCCGCAAATTAATTCTGTGCATCAGTGAGTGAATGCGGCTGCATTGACAGTTGTGAGCGTGTCAAGAAACAGCAAACTCGTCTTCAGTTGTAAAACTAGCTGTGTACTACAATGCCATTCTCTGAAAACTGAGAATAGTAACGTCCACTTTTCTTCTTTGCACCAAACACTTTAGAGGCAGTTTCTGCTTTCAACCATATTCCAAAATAATTTTAAATGTGCAATCTTATTGAACGTGTATTAAGTTCATTTAAGTATTATTAAGTATTATTTGTGGTGTTTCCTTCCGTAATGACTAAGTAGCTAGGTAGACCGAGTGGAAGTGCGCCTGATAAAGTACAGTGAGCATATGCCTGAAGATTGTACCTGTTTTATAGCAGTTAACGTGCATGGTCCTGTTGTAAAACTTCCAGCTAGTCGAACGTCCTATATGAGACATCTATTCAACTTTAACAAGTATGTACAGACGAAACCCATACGGATTCTTCTACAATAAAGCGTCACAGTTGAGATAAAATTTTTGAAGTGGTGATGTACAAACACAAGGTGAAACAATGTAATATATCTTTCTTTTCCCACATAAATTTTCGCAGAATTTCTTTCTCCGACCTTTGGTTTTCGCTATAAGCTCTTTGACAAGTGCGACGTCATGCTGCCACCTGCAAAGCTTATTCAGGCGGTGGTGTGTCTACCTCAGAAAGAAGATGACCTATGTTGTGAGCCCCAGACCAAAACGTTGTCTGAGATATGAAGTTTCACCTTGAGGAATGGAACTCCACTGTAGCAGGCTGCTGTGATTTGGCTATATGTCTCATTCTCACTCCTTTAAGTCTCTGCCAATTATTCTTATTGCTATTTTTGTTGGGCCAATTTAGGGTTGCTTTGACTATATGTGTCTTATTAAGCAGGGAGTTTTATTGCACTTTTAAACAAGCCACCATGCATCTACCTCTTTTATTTCAGATGACTGCGACGAGATGGAGTCACGACAAGACCATCAGGGGACTTGCAGTTGTGAGCATTGTTGCTGCGTTCAAAAAGAAAGCAGTGGACAAGAGTAGCAGTATGGGCGAGTTGGTATCCTAGGACGATCTGAGTGTTAAGCACAACTCAGAGTAAAAGGAAACAAAGGTAGGGGTAGAAGGGGACAAGGCGACAGTGTGAGCTCTAAGTTCCAACTGGTGTTCTTATCTTTGTTTCCTTATACTCTGAGTTGCTTTCAAAACTCGGGAGGTAGTGGAATTTCATGTGTCGCAATGATAAAATTAAGGTTTCTAAATATATTGTTAGCTAATGCTAATGACTTGTAATACACTCCGATTGCAGTCCAAATCTAGGAAGGGCATACTGCCTTTTCCTTGCCATATTTTTAATCCCTGATTTTTTTTCTTACGAGTGTACCAAAGCCATCCTGATTGCTTTGTGTAGCTTTTTATTCTGGCTAGGTAGTTTGTAATGGCGAGACTTTGCTGCTGCTTGTCATCTTAACAAGCCTTGAACATCCAGTGTGATTAGTCCCATTCAATGTCATTTTTGCTTATGTTAGTCTTGTTTATGTATCAATACCTGCGATCTGCAGAGAGAAAAAAATAAGCTTGATGACAAGTGGCAGAAGTTTAGGGTAACGGTACTTGGCTACTGACCGGAAAGATGCGGGTTCAATTTTGGTCAGGAATCCCAGGTGGTCAAAATTATCTGGAACCCTTCATTACGCCATCCTTCACAATCATGTTGGGCTTTGGGCACATAAAACCCTAGCAATCAATAGTAAACTTGATGCTGAATACTCATGTCTATACGCTTCACACTTTTTAAGCAAGATTAAAAAAAAATCCATGTGCTCACCGCTCCATGGGAGTCTGAATATGGCAAGTGCTTATGGCAAAGTGTAGCGTATGTGCATTTCATATCTGTGCAAAATATAACAAACATGAACTCTGCTTCTTGCAGGTCTATCGACTGGGCCGAATGGAAAACCAAGAACAAGCATTCAACTGCTAAGTGGAAAGCACCGAGAGCGACACCCACACATTCACAGTGTACAATGGGCAGGGGATTTCAGGCAAGTGCATTCAAACATTGCTACTTATCGAGATAAACACGCAGTAGTTTTACACTTTGTATACCAGACATTGTTTTGCAGTGGTCTTTGATGGCTCAAAAGAATATTTGAAGGTGACGCTCGTGGTTTACAGATATCGATAAAAGCGCACGAAGTAGCACAGCTCTTGGTAAGCTTTCTCAGCCTTTTTAAATTATAAATGTTTTAAAATATGAGCTGAGCCCACATTTTCAAGCGTTTATCATGTATATAAAGCAAATAATTGTAAAGGCCCTGTAATTTTCTGAACAACTTCATGTCACATGCTACTTAAAATTATAGTATTCTGTCTTCGGCCTATGGACCTTTCCAGAAATCGCAGCGCCGCGCCTTCCCCTGGTGGATCGGCGCTAGGGCATTATGGGAGAGCGGAGCGCCGGGCGGGCAGAGCAGACGCTTTCGCCCGCTTTCGTCGCGCGCCGTGAGTGGTTTTGGATGGTGTAAGGTGCTGCTGTTGTGAAGAAATGGCTACTTCTGAGCGCTCCGACTTTCATGCACGCAAACTAGAATGTGTCGTTCTTCCCAAATAGCCAGAATCATCACTGAACATGCTGAAGAAGAAGGAAAGCGGCGGACTGTTCTTGGATGTGATAACACGCGAAAGACACCGGATGTTTCGTTTCATTGCTCGGTGCTACTTCAGGACTTGAATTTTTGTGATGCTGCAGCTAAGTTTGACCTTTGTTAAGATGCTTGTGTTCTCATTCACCGTGATTACAGGGCTGGGACCTTACACATGAAGCATGCCGTGTAACTACGCGAATTTATAAAGGCGAAAGCCTTAGCTGCTCTGTTAAAAAGCTCACAGCGTCTCTTATGCATTCGCCGAAGACTCGAAAGTGAAAGCCATCTTCTTTTTCTTATTATTCTATGTAATAATCCTGCTGCGCCAGTCCATGAGTGTCAGCAGGATTTTGTCTTGTGTGGTAACCCGTCTTGCATCGCGGCTGGGGGAGGGGGAGAGCACTGGTGTAGCTTGTGTGGGCGGCAAGTGCTGATGTGACTTGAGGGGGGCAAGAGCCGCTTTTGCACCCCCCTGCCGACGCCCATGTCCGCCACCATTACACCACCCTTCGAAAGCTTGCTACACCTAACGAGGTTTTGCACTGCTCGAAGATCGGAGGTACCTCATGATTTTGCATTGCCTCCGTGATAAGACCACCTTTCACCAAACTAGGATGTTATGTGATGACGTGATCATGTGAAGTCACGTGACGTCTTAATGGCGTCCCAATTTTTTGGCGATCTTTGACGTGATATATGGTGTCATCATCACGTGATGATAAATTTTCGCATCACTCGACGCCACCGACGCGGGACGCCGACGGTCAAGTTTCACGTTTGATGAGGCATCTATAGTGTTTTCACCTAAAAACACAAAAAGTTGACCGTCGGTGGCTTCGGTGTCCCGCGGTGGCGGCGTCAACAAGAGTGCTGCAAAAATCACCACGTGATGGCGTCACCATATGACGTCGTCGTGACAGTGCAGATCATCAGAATGTGTGAGGTCATCATGACGTCTCATGATCACGTCATCACACGACATCGTCGCTTTGCTCGGCCTCCGTGATCGGTGGTTCGATCACGGAGGCCTAGCAAAACCAGGTAGGGTGCTGTTCCGGTCATAGAACCAGTGCAAAACCACGTTAGGTGCAGAAAACTTTCGCAAGGGTGCGGGAAGGACCAATACGTCGACTGCAGAAAAGAAGACTGCTTTCGCCTTCAAGTCGTCTCGGGCGAATGCATAAGAAACCCTGCGAGTTTTTATTGCACTTTACGTAGTGTTTATTTTGCTGTTTGCTGCTTGATTATGTTGAATCGGATTTGCTTGTTATTCACCATAAACCTAGAGGCGTGGCAATACGCCTGTGGCAAGACCTTGAGTTGTTTTGTCCATTGCCCTTTTGGTAAAAGCGACAGGAACAGCTGCATGTTTTTCGGCAGCCAAGGGGCATCTGCATCCAAACGACAAATCACTAAATGAGCATAATCACAAACTGTAATGAAACAAGGGAGCGCAAACAGTAAAATGGAATATTGTGTAAACTATGCACACTAACGCTCATTCTATTATATATTCCTTAACATTGTTAACTAGGGAGTCACGACCTTTTGCGCAATCAGGTCCAAAATTCTTGAGTTAATTTCCAACTCACGGTCGAGAAAACAGGCACGACATAGAGGCGGCATGTTTTACGTTGTTCGAAAACAAATACAGGGAAGTCAAATGTGCAGAATATTCTCGCTTCATGCAGTGCGACACTGTGTCGTGATTACGCGATCTTCATCCCCACGCGACAGCACTCACTTGATGTCCGCTCTTTGGGTGTGTTGGTAGCTGGTTTTTACTACTCTCAGCGTCCCAAGTGCAAAGTTTCCAACACGCAGCATCTGAAGCGTAGTTGGGCTCGAACCCATTTATAAGGGTGCGATTTTGACAACGATTATCATGCGCGAACTGCCACGGTCCAGCGTATCGCGCGGAAGCATATCACGAGCGATAGTGCCCAACGAAAAGTACTAATAATGTTTTATTGTCATGCTGACAATAACAAAAGCGAGGGAAGCTTCCGCTACTTGGAAATACGATCAAAAAAAGCACATGGGACTCGCCGCGAAAGCCGTATAGAGTTTCCAATTCAATGGGCCTTTTCACGGGTACGTGACCATTTCCCCGTGTCAATAATAAGTCAAGGATACTTACTGCTTGCTGGGCATTATCCATGTTGCTCTGGGTTTTGCCTCTTCTGTGAGTGCAGACTGAAGCAGGGTTATCACGTGCGATATTCGTGCAACGACGCGCTAGTACGCCCGCACGCTGGAATCGAGGTGAGCCAACGCTTCCGCGAGCAGACGACACTCCGCCGGCGCTCCGGCTTCCCATAACGCTTTGCGGCCGCCGTAGGTGGCGCGCGGGAATTTCTGGAAAGGTCCATTGCCATTGTGGTAACTGCTTGATATTCTAACTGAAAGTGATGTTTGGAAGCTGACTGCCAGCAGGACAGTGGATGCCAAATAGGCCGTCATAAAAACAACTGTATATAAAATGGTGCATTATTTAAAAGCAAAATCAACGCATCACAGTTGTTTTAAGAGATTTTGAACAAAGTCGTGTTCAAGGCTGCGCTTCAGTTTAAGAGCAGCATATGTGTAGCGCGTTTGTGTGCGATACAGCCTGGTTTATCAAACTTTCTAAACATCTAAAATAGTCTGCTTTTTAGTGCACATTGCTACTGTTAAAAAAAATTTGGCAGATCTCGGGTACCGTGGGAATCAATGATATGCGAAGCATGTATCACGAAGTTTGCTGTGTGGCACTTTTCAGAATGAACATAATGTTATGAGGTGGACAACTGTATTACTCAGTAAACATATGTAGAAGTTTCATAAGCATTCACGTATCTAGAAAACATGCAAATGTGAGAACTGGTTGTCATAGCTCGGCATACTCACTCATGAGTGCACTCAACTCACACTCATATGAACGTGGTGAGTTGAGTATGAGTGAGTACTCATGAGTGTGAGTGGCCATTAGTATGAACGTGAGTGAGAACTCATGAGTGTGAGTGGTCGTGAGTGCGAACGTGAGTGAGCACTCATGAGTATGAGTAGACGTGAGTGTGAACGTTAGTGAGTACTCATGAGTGTGAACGTGAGTGAGCACTCATGAGTATGAGTAGACGTGAGTGTGAACGTGAGTGAGAACTCATGAGTGTGAGTAGACGTGAGTGTGAACGTGAGTGAGAACTCATGAGTGTGAGTGGTCGTGAGTGAGAAACGTGAGTGAGCACTCATGAGTGTGAGTGGATGCCAGTGTGAACGCGGGTGAGCACTCATGAGGGTGAGTAGGCGTGAGTATGAACGCGAGTGATCACTGATGAGTGTGAGTGGGCGTGAGTGTGAACGTGAATGAGCGTGCACTCATGAGTGTGAGTGGACGTGAGTGTGTACATGAATACTCATGAGAGGGAGTGGACGTGAGTGTGAACGTGAGTGAGAACTCATGAGGGTGAGTACTGAAGATTGAATAAAACTGGTAGCGCAAAGAAACGGGACACAAGAAGTAACACGGAGACACACACACACAGCGCTACTGCGCTGTGTGTGTCTCCGTGTTACTTCTTGTGTCCCGTTTCTTTGCGCTACCAGTTTATTCAAGTATGCCGTACCAACAAGCCCGCCTTGCAAATTTACTCGAGTACTCATGAGTGTGAATAGTATAAACGTGTATAGTCGTGGTATGAATGTGTGCGAACTCATGAGCGTGAGTAGGTATGCCGCACAGAGAAACACGGCGACTATAGCTCGGCCCACTCACTCATGAGTGCACTCAACTCACACTCACTCACACTCATTTGAACGTGGTGAGTTGAGTATGAGTGAGTACTCATGAGTGTGAGCGGACGTGAGTGTGAACGTGAGTGAGCGCCTAAGAGTGTGAGTAGGCGTGAGTATAAACGTGAGTGCCTACGAGTGGGAGTAGTCGTGAGTGTGAACGTGAGTGAGTACTCATGAGTGAGTGGAGGTGAGTGTGAACGTGAGTGAGTACTCATGAGCGTGAGTGGATGTGAGTGTGAACGTGAGTGAGTGCGAAGGCTGACAAAATTGTGGTGAGTGAGTGAGTGAGTACTCCCTTAAGTGCCGACCTATGCTGGTTGTTTATAGTTGCATAACGATGCCTTCACTAGAGAGCACTACCAGCACCAGCTGTGTAGACTGGAATGTTAATCTTGTATTAGTGATGTTCTTTACGCAAAGCTTAATGAAGCGTATGTAGATTTTTTTATGCTTTGAGGCAACAGGTATGAAGTGAATCGACGTTAAGTGCAGTAGTTGTGTGCACATCGAGGCCTTACCAGGAAAGTCCGCTACACTGGTGTCTGCCTGTGACTACAATGAGTCTGACATAACGTCAGCACTCACGTTAAAGCACAGACATCAGTATACGTACGTGACAAGATTTTCACGTTATTCATGTCGTGACCAGACGGTCGTATTCCCCAAAATCTGTTACCCTTCCATGCCAATTTTGGTTTACACAAAGTTGGAGGCGATTACGAGAGCACCCAGACGTAGGCGGCTAGATAGATAGATAGATAGATAGATAGATAGATAGATAGATAGATAGATAGATAGATAGATAGATAGATAGATAGATAGATAGATAGATAGATAGATAGATAGATAGATAGATAGATAGATAGATAGATAGATAGATAGATAGATACATGGATACAAACGGTCAAAGTGCCTGCAAAGAAATGCTTCGCATTTGATACCAGAATGCATACATGACTTCCTTAGCACAAATGTGAGATGATCACTAAGGCAAAAAAAATGCTGCTCATGGCAGGTTCCCGACTTCTTTTTTCTTTCCCCAAATGGTGCACCCGCCATAGCCTGGCGAGTGTTTGTCTTAATGCTTGCACCAGTTCCAATGTTTAATATTTGCCTAAAATAAGCACTGCATGTTCACACAAAGTGCCAGTATTATTTGTAGAAAGAGCTAGGCAAACTTGTGTGCTATTGTATTCAAATTCTTTGACAGCTAAGTACCAATTATGGTTTGCTCAAAGCTCCAAATTGTTTCCTAGCACAAGCGTTCCCTTTTCTTTACTTCTGTAAAATGCATTCATCTAATGACCAAGAAAAGGGACTTCAGCTGCTTCGTGTGCTTCAAATTTTTCAGTGATGTCATTTCAAAATCAGATTTAGGTAGAACAAATGTCAGACAAACCTCACAGCTAAATGTCTTCAATGCTGCCATTAGCATAGGATGAAAGTGAACATGAGCGTTTATGACTTTCACAGTTGAAACTGCATTGTGATTAGTTAATTGTCTGAGCAAGTGTTCTGTCACTGTATGTTGTGTTAATGGTTATGGCAAGTTACATTATGTGGCTGCTGTCCAAAATATGCCTGTTTGGTCCTGGCCACAGCGGTCACATTTTGACAAAGGTGAAAAGTTACTGCCGTGGCCGTGATGTCCATGTACTGCACAATGTTCGAGCACATTAAAGGACCCAAGTAGTCGAAATTCGATGGAGCCCTCCACTACGGTGTGCCTTGTTATTATGTAGTTTTGGCATGTAAAACCCCACAAATTATTAGCAGCTGGTCTTTTATAGAAGCGTCATAAGCTAAGCACCTGTTAACGGTGCTTATGGTTCCAACACAGAAGCAATGAGACTAGGTGCAATGAGACTAGGTATTTTGGTTCATAATGCATAAAAAAAATGTTCAGTGTGGACCTTTATTAGGTCCACAGTCCAGCCATATCCCTGCAACTGGTGACGAAGAACTCCACATGATGACCATAGATGAATTCTTAATGATTTACATGTCATCAAAACGTGGTAAAAAGTTGCAGTGCTTATCTCTCCTTATGCTTTTACCATGGAATTTCATTTATTTTGTGAAATAAGTGGCATTTGGGCAGCAGAAAGCCTTGGGTAATGAATAATTTTGTTCAAAGCACGGCACTGATAAAAGAAAGAATGAACAGGCCTGTGTCGTCTTCTCTGTCCTAGCATCGCTGTTGATATCGGTATCATAAGCAGTGACGATGTGGCCTCAAATGCTCAGGCGCGTGTACTTCGGTTCAAAGTTGGAATCGCTTCTGTTTAACAGCAATATTACCTACACCTTTTGGCTGTTTCCCTGTAAGGGGAATGGTCTACGAGCACCTAGCATGGGCATGGCATTGTTTAAATGTTTACAACCCCACTTCTAGTTGCAACTGTTAGCTGATCCACCTGTCAAACTTCACCAAAATCGTTTCCTATTAACTTCTAGAGAATGCATGTGTAACACTGCTTAGCATGTGTAAACATAATATTTTTTTTCTCATTGCTAATTTGCTTTCTTCCAGGTCAGTCCATCTTTGAAAGTACCTGTCGCCTGCATGCAGTTAAGGAGCTCATCATGCCAAACATCACCTTGAAGCTGAGTGTTGACCACCTGTTTGCTGTCTACTACTGCTTGGACATCAAGTATGCTGCATGTGCAGAGGCCACACTCGAATTTCTTCTGAGGTCAGTATCTCTTGCTTCTTATTGATTATGAGAAAATTACCTTTTTGAACAAGCAGCTGTATTCGAGAAAAGGCATCCTATGTAGGTGGAGGTGCATTAAGAGACTCCTCAGGCCATTCGTTCTATAAGACAGGGCGTGCAGACATGTACAAAAGAAAGATGTCAAGACACCACAAAAGCCGACTAACAACAGATAATGTGCACAAATGTGGAAAGGAAAGAAGGCACAAAACCTTACTTGCGCATGCGTATGGAACAGGCGAACCTATCAATCCGGAACGCATGGGGTCTACGTGAAATATAACAGTGGAGGCATTTTACTTCATCTTTATGAAAATTAATCGACAATTGGTTCGCGCATGTGCTACCAGTATTATTGATATGCCATGCCTCAGTCATCAGGTGCGTTTCGTCATTGCTATGCAGGTACGAAATTGCGCATTCATCGGATTTTCGCATGTACTTACACTCGACAATGTATAGAAAGATTAGAAGGTGAGCCTCCTCTTAGCGATCTCTTCTGTTCCAATAATCCCTGGTTAATGCAACAACCCGTCTGTCCTACAT
>JALIZH010024064.1:0-23803 GCA_030522465.1 Rhipicephalus appendiculatus
AAAGAAAATGCCTTTGAAATGCTGCATCTGTTACCACGCATGACAACCATTATATATATATATATATATATATATATATATATATATATATATATATATATATATATATATATATATATATATATATATATATATATATATATATATGTATATATATATATATATATATATATATATATATATATATATATATATATATATATAACAACGTTTGGTCCACCAGACGCAACGTTAGTGAAAAGATACCGTGCCAAACCAACGAAAGTAGTATTTTCTTTGTTTCATTATTATATCGGGGTCTGTGTGATTCTTTCCCCACTACTATATATATATATATATATATATATATATATATATATATATATATATATATATATATACACGATATTCTATGATAGATTTGCGGGGGTCCCTACCACTATTCTCTGACTCCGACTCTCGGTGTTGTTTATTGTAGGAACTCCTATTAGAATAATATGCATAGCCATCTTACGTCCCAGGTAGCACACATGGTCTAGAAAACGTTTTTTAAGGGATGAATGGGATAAAACGAATTCTAAGCCATTTTTGACGTTTTAAAAACGTCACAGAAAAAGCCGTTTTATATCTGTTTTTTGGTAACGTCTTGTAAAGAGATACTTCAAGACGTTTTCTGATTCTAATTCATTTTCGATGTTTTAAAAACGTCACAGAAAAGCCGTTTTGGATGTTTTCCGTAACGTCTTGTAACGAGATATTTCAAGACGTTTGTCTGATTCTAAACCATTTTCGACGTTTTAAAAACATCACAGAAAATCCGTATTATATCTTTCTTCGTCACGGCTGCAACGTCTTGTAAAGAGGTATTTCAAGACGTTTGTCTGATTCTAAATCATTTTCGACGTTTTAAAAACGTCACAGAAAATCCGTATTATATCTGTTCTTCGTCACGGCTGCAACGTCTTGTAAAGAGATATTTCAAGACGTTTTAAAATCGTCACGGAAAAGCCGATTATATATGTTTTTGATTACGGCTGCAACGTCTTGTAAAGATGTATTTCAAGACGTTTGTCTGATTCTAAACCATTTTCGAAGTTTCAAAAACGTCACAGAAAAGACGTCTATGAAACGCACTTTATAAGACGTTTTTTTGCCGAGCAGCAGAGCACGCGCCATTTGGTCGCTGCATGCACGGGCATGAACAAACCGCCGAGAATTGAAATTTGAACTCGAGCCTGCGCACGCCATCTCTCATTGCGCTAAAGAAAGTAACGCACAAAAGGGTAAAGAGAAGTGGTGTCTACAGTGGATCAGCATTCATTAAGGTTTCAAAGTTCGCTAACCAGTAATTTACTCAGCGATAGCCGTCTAACTTCCTCGCGAAAGTCTGAGCACTGACTGTATCCATCCGCGGGACTATTGCTTCTGCAGTGTCAGTTAAGCTCGTCGATTTCGCGTGTGTTGTCGCGCTCGCCGGTCGAGCCCTCTGTTACTTTGTTTCGTGCTTGTGTCGTGATTCATGGATGCTATGACCGCAGCTGTGAGGAAACTATACTTCGCTGCGTGTGAAACTTGTGGACCCGAATTTAGCTGTGCAGCGACTGATCGTCACGGTTAGGCTTAGTCCCGTAAGATTCCAGGCGGAAAAATGCACTCATCAGCTTGCGCGCGGGACGCTATCGCAACTTGCGTAAAGCATTTGACAGTGTAAATCACGAAATATTACTATCTAAACTTTATAACTATGGGATACGCGGTACAACATTAGATCTTATGCGAAGTTATTTAACGGATCGTTTTCAGTACGTTTTACTCAATCAGGCGACCTCTGCACATCTTAAAATACAGAATGGCGTACCGCAGGGATCTATACTTGGCCCGGTATTATTTAACATATACATTAATGACCTCCCAAGCATTTCACCAACACCGAACATAGTCATGTATGCGGATGACACTAATCTTTTCTTTTCAAGTACATCCCTAGAACAGATTGAAAAAGAAATGAACGATTATTTAGATTTATTGTCTGAGTGGCTGCACTTAAACAAACTTCAATTAAATGTTACCAAAACTAAGTATATAATATTTAAACCGATAAATAAACCAATGCCTCTAAATATTACTGTTTTATTTAAAGGAAAGCAGATAGAACAAGTAGCAACGCAAAAGTTTTTGGGGGTATGGTTTCAAGAAAACCTCTCTTGGGACAATCACATTAATAAGCTCAGCAGTGACCTTAGTAAAGTAGCAGGCTCTATATATAAAATTAGTAGTCTTATACCATTATCATTAAAAAAAGCAATGTACTACGCCCTTTTTTATTCAAAACTCAGTTATTGTGCATTAGTCTGGGGAACAACAACTGCAAAAAATTACGACAAATTAGTAAAACTACAAAAAAGGGTAATCAGAAGTTTCGAAAACTATCATGGTAGACCGCGAGACTTACCCACATACAATCTATTTGAGAAACACTCATTAATAAAAGCAAATCAAATTTACTATTATAGATTACTTTTGCACATAAAAAAGCACAGACTCCATGTTAGTAGCCTACCGATTTCATCTCCTCGATATGAATTACGCCATCAAACGAGAATGCCACCACTCATGCGAACAAATTATGGACGTCAGGACCTACAGTATCAAATACCCCGGTTATTAAACATTGTTCAAAATGACATCGACTTTTATGCACCCCGCTTTAAAGAATTTATGAAAAACTTTCTATTACATTCTACGATAACATATCAGTAACTTTTTTAAGTACACCGTTTATGCATGTTTTTTTTACTCTTTCTGTCCGGTTTGTGCTGCAGTTTGAAACTTCATAATTTAATACATATAAATATATATTCCTGAACTGCTTGTATGATATTTTTTTCTTTGCATGAAGTGTTTATATGATATGTTTTCTTTGCATGAAGTGTTTATATGATATGTCTCTTTTCATGAAGTGTTTGTATATGTTTGTTCCCTTGAAGTGATTGTATGATGTCGAATGTATTGTTTTATTTTCAGTTAAATTATGTACATGCATGTTTATTTGAAATGTTTGGATGTTACATTGTTGTACGCGCACAAAAACCATGTACATGCATGCCGAATGCGCATAGGAGTAAGAGCCTTTGTCAGGCCATATGGCCTTTAGCTCTTACTCCTCTTTCTGTGTAAGAAAGAAATAATAAACTTCAAACTTCAAACTTCAAACTTCATTTCTTCTATGCTCGATAGACGGACGTGGTTACGTGATGTGCGATTCGTTTTCTTTGGATTTGCGGATTCTCTAAACTACGGGCTTCTCTCGTTTTTGAAGGTAGGTTCATTTGTATTTCATTTGAGCTCAGTATATGAGAACCATGACAAATGAAAAAGCGTGTTGCGAATATTAAATCACGGTTTGCATGTGCGACATGTTTCATCAGTACCTGTGTACGGAATTTATTCCGCATACGTGATAGAAGTTGTCCAAATGTAAATGCAGGCCATGGTTTCCGTTCACGTTCGAACGAACATGAGCGGAAACTGTATTTATATTTGTTAGCCCAACTTCAGTAAATTGACTATGTTCTCTCTTGGCCGTTTGATGAGGTAGTTTCAAGATATAGATTAGGTAAAGCTACGTGGGCCGTGTTTCAGAATAGGGTAAGCAAAGATAGCGTTGGTTGGGCACGTATGCTATTTTCGCAAAATGATGGCGTACGACGCTTGCACAGTAGCCAGTTTTACAATAGGGTACGCAAAGATAGCGTTTATTGTGTACGTAGCGTATAATGCATGCGCAGTGGCGATGGACGCTAACGAAATGCTTTGCGCACCGAATTCTAAAACTGCATAGAAGTTACGGCATGTGCCATCAGCTTTATTGTGTCACTGATTTTTGTGGATAAGAGAATATTTTCAGCGACAGCGTACTAGTTCATGCTTTCTTCCCCAGTACTACATTTGCGTAACGACAGCCTGGTCACGCTTTTCTGTTAGTTGCGAATCTCTGAGGGCATGATGAGAGTCAAAGACGCGTTTCACGGGTGGACGTTCGGCATTTTTGCTCACTGCTGTGATTTCTCAGTGCTGCCTTGACTATCTCGATGCGCTTTCGGACTTGTGATTTATATGTTTTTCCTTGAGTGTTAACCTCCTCCTTTCTCTGATAAGCTGGCACTTCTTAGCAGAACCAAAAGGTTCTCTAGCGCGTCTCTTGTGCCTGGTTAAATATAGCATGCTCGCTCTCTGTGACCGTATGGTGTTATCGAGTTTTCAACTTTTCACGCCGTCCTATTTTAGGAATTATATCATATAGTGAAATTATCTTTTCTCCTATTTATTTCAGGTGGTACTCACCCTAGATGTTTAGAAACAAAGGCTACACCAAATAAATTATGACTTTCTTCTTTTTGAGGGGTGACTGGCAGGTTTTAGTATGAATAAAAATGGATGTCGAGAGACAATTGGTTTAGTTGTGCTCTTTGTTGTATGTTGCTGTAATTGACAGCATTCATATTTTCTGCTAGCGATGGCACATTTCAGGTTAACTAGTCTGCTCTCTAGGGTTGTCAGACAATAATTCCTGTGTTATGTTTTGTGCGCTGCATTTCGAAGCCTGAAACCGTTTCTTATTTGGTGGACGCAGCTTGAAACATCAATGCTACATCCACAAATATTTTATAACTGACGTCTAAGATGACACCTCATGTTCAGAACGTTTAGTCTTACTTCTGTAATGACGCCAGAGTTCTTCGTGAACATTTTTAAAGCCAGAAATTATCCAACAGAGTCATATTGTATGAAAGTTCCTAAAAGTTACATTTCGTGAACAACACAGTTCAGCAACAGCGATTTTGCACGCCATTTACGTTCTTTTTCTAATACGTATTCTTGGCTGGATGAACAAATATTATTTTGCGGTTTTGTATTCTTATTAGTGTTTTCAACACATTGGAGTCGATCTCCACTAGCTATGGTTGAGCCCAATCGTTGAGCCCTACTCAACGATTGTTTTCGAATGAAGAGCGAAATGCATCAGGTGCTTGATGCATGCCTCCTTTCCTGCTTACAATGCTGTGTTGACTGTGGCTCGGTGTAGCGTCTTCTAACTCATTCAGCTATCGGACTTGTGTGGCAAATTCATCAATGTGCGATAACAGCGACTGTGTAGCGACTATCGATCACCTCTTTGAAACTTTGAAACTTTATTTATTCCAACATTCCATCATTTGGGATGCTGAGGGCCGGGGTCAAAAAGCCTCTTCACGGGCTTGACTAGGACTACGACCCCGTACAAAATGGCAGTGACAGGCAAGCGTACAGGGCAATAAAACAATGTACGCAGTGAAAAACAACGTATCTAGTCAAATTTCATCAAACATAAACAGAAAAAAGAAAGAGCTCAGTGAATTTTTTTTTGTTTTTAAGAAAAAATACGCAAAACGACCACTGCCACAACGTGAGTGAGATAGTTATGATACAACAGAGATCAGACAACACTATGTCGCTCAATTATAACTCTAACAAGACTTAATTAATACATAAATATATACATATGCACATATATACACAAATCAAAAGGTAATACAAGTCAGAGTGAAAATAAACCGGCAAACAATGTACAAACTTTAATTCCATAATCACATAAAATTCAATGAAACCGTAAGACGGAAACACAAGGTATGACACGATATGTAAGCAAAAAAAGTATCTTTAGCAATATTTTCATATTGTTAGTTGATTCAGATAAAACGGCAAGAGAAAGCGCAGCATCTCATTGCCGTATTTAGTCCGCGTGCGGGGAAGAAACCACGTGTGAACATGACGAGTGTTATAAAAAAAGGGTCCGGTGATTTATTCGAGCAAGTGCACCCATAAAGTTATCACTTTTTAGTCCTGTGTGGTAGCGTTTCATAAGACTTAGGCGGTAGTAATCTGGTAGGGTTAATAGCTTCATTTCATCAAAAAGCGGGGGAAGTGTGACTTCCATACGGAACATCTGCAATGGCGCGAACTGCCCTTTTCTGTATTACGTGTAATTTGTGAATGTTCGTTAAAGTTGTCGTGCCCCAAACTAGATGACAATAGTTTATGTGTGATAAGAACAATGATTTGTAGATGAGAAGTTTAACTTTTTTAGGAAGCAGAAAACGCAACCTAGACAAAATTCCGGTTATCCGGGATACACTCGAAGATAACTTTTCAATGTGGGCATTCCATGACATATGTTCATCAAAAATTACACCCAGACATTTAAAACTCGGTACTATCTGAAGTTGTTCCGCTGTCCCGAATTTCAACATCGCCAAACTCTCCAGTGTGCCTTCAGGAGACTTTACGGGCGGCCTATCACTGAAAGATCTTAGGAGTATGGCTTCACGGCACATCAGCCCAGAAAACTACATGAGCCTTCCTGCAGTAATTCAAGGCAACAGAATTGAGCGACCGCCTGTGATATATACGCTGCTCTGTGTGTGTGCGTGCGTTCGTGCGTGCGTGTGTGTGTGTGTGTGTGTGTGTGTGTGTGTGTGTGTGTGTGTGTGTGTGTGTGTGTGTGTGTGTGTGTGTGTGTGTGTGTGTGTGTGTGTGTGTGTGTGTGTGTGTGTTTGCGCGCGTGCGCGTGCGTGCGTGCGTGCGTGTATGTGTGTGTTGTGAAATGTGTCTCGATCTTTTTCACTCCGTCATTCCCCACCCCATAAGTTGGGTAGCAAACTGGACGCTATTCAACCACCTTGCCTATCCTCTGCTCCTTCTTTCTTTCTCTCCTTACGAAAAACAAGTTCAATGGAAGATGAAGCGTTGAGGAAACGTCTCAACATGGAGGCTCTCTTCGTCAGGGCCCTGACGGAAGCTAGACGACTCGCCGAATCGTCGGCTTCAGCAACATCACCTTTTCGACAAATTCTCTTGACTTCCAGTATAAAACAGCGCTAAAAGACGGGACGAAGAAAGGACACAAACCACGGCGCCGTGGTTTGTGTCCTTTCTTCGTCCCGTCTTTTTAGCGCTGTTTTATACTGGAAATCATGAACCAACCAGCCCATATGCGTACCCTGTTGCAGTTCTCTTGACTTCATCATCGAGTTTTATTCAGTAGAGCTAATTGAGACGACGCTTACATATTGTAGAATGGCGCTGTACCAGGTCCTAAGTTTTCTCATATTGCATTGTTAGCTGTTTGACAACAATATTGCTAATGATGAATCGCGCAAAATGTTGTCTTGAATGGGATACCATATAGCTGCAGTTTAACTACCGCGATATCCTGTTTTCTTTTGCCGCTTCTCTATGATATCTAGTCGCATGCTGTATCTGATTTTGTGGTTTTTACGTTTCTGTGCTGTACAGGAATAGTTGCCGTATACGTAATAAATATACGACATCACCACTTTTGTCTGTGAATCTACTGATCTCTCACTCGGTGACAGTAATTGCATAATAAAGAACTGTTATTACTTTAACAGAGAGGGCTTGCTATAAAACGTGCATTAAATGCACGTACAAAAAACAAAACAGCAAAAAAAAAAGAGATTTTGCACGACGTCTTAAAAACGTCTAGAAAACTTCTTTTCAAAGACAATGCAACGAGACAGGAATGTGATTTTTTACGACGTTTTAAAAGCGTTTTCTAGCAGAATGGGATTTTTCGTGACGTTTTTAAAACGTTTTCTAGATGGTCTTAAAAACGGATTCTAGCCGGACATTAGACGAGATATAAAACGTTTTCTAGACCTTTTGCTTCTTTTCCGTGACGTTTTCTAAACGTTTATATGGTCTCGGATAAACGTTTAGAAAACGTCAATTATCCGTTTGTGCTACCTGGGGTGTTTAAGATACGTGACCCTTTTATAACGCGGTTACTTGAATTGTATGCAAGGTGACCTCGTAGAATGTCATTCATAGTGCGCGCTTCTGCTTAGAACTATGTTTTGCTGTCCTACGCCATACTCCTGTTCTTCTAAACCTGATTGCATATTTACTTTGAAATGTCAAGTAGCAAAGTTTTTCCTAAGCAATAACATATGTTAGACTTTGCAATGAATGAGTGTTGGACAACGATGTTACGAGAATGGAAGGGCAATGTATTGTCCCTCAAAACAAGAACGGTAACATTGAGAAAGGCGCATATACAGGGTGTTTCAAGAAATGTGTTCAATATAACTAAAAAATTACAGAAAGGAGGTATCTGCGTGCTGCCTGCGGCGGTACCTTTACTGTGGCAGAGGGCATCTTAAGATGCGTACAAACATTAATTACAACAGTAATTAAGGAATTTAAAACAATGAACTTTTTAACCAGTGGAAATAGGTGGTCGAGTCGAATGGGCGAATTCAAGTCCGTCGTGCGAATGGTCCATAGCCCCTTTGAATTTTTTGAAGAGCGGCCACTGGTAATGACCGCAGAGCGATGAAATCTGACTGATTTATCTGGTAAAACCGAAACCGACGCACGAAAGAGCGCGTCTGCCATTCACTTCGAGAACGCCCTCAATGACGACACTGTTTCCGTCGCCGTTATCAACCATCAATCTAGATACTTCTTTTCGTGGAAATGCTTTCCTGCCGCATGGTCGCTTACTGACGCTCACATATTGTCCGCCCCCAATGCGAGGGAAACAGTGACGTCTTTAAGGGCGTTTTCGAGTGAATGGAAGATGCGCTCCTTGGTGCGTCGGTTTGGGTTTCGCCAGCTAAATTAGCCAGATTTCACCGCGCTGCATTACCAGTGGCCGCTCTTCAAAAAATTCAAAGCGGCTATGGACTGTTCGCACGAAGGACTTGAATTCGCCCATTTGACTCGACCACCTATTTCCACTGGTTAAAAAGTTAAGTGTTTTATTTTCTATATTTACTGCCGTAATTATTTTTTGCCCTCTGGCACAGTAACGGAGACGCCGCAGGTAGCACGCAGATACCTCCTTTGTGTAATTTTTCAATAATATTGGACACATTTGTTGAAACACCCTTTATATATATGCATTAACAACCGTGGGCTACATGTGAAAAAAAATTGGCCGCGTATCTGCGTGCTTCGCTGCAAATGTCGTCGAAAGACGATAGTCTTCTGCCGGCCGTACTACACTGTTTTGCCTTGCCTCAGACAGCGCTTTCTCTATGTTGAATCGGCCGCATCTGGCTGGCCTTGATAAAATAGAGGCGCTGCGTGAGACATGGACGCCATCTGGCAGTGCTGTCGAGAAACATCACCTTGTGCAGAACCCAGCAGCAACATATCGTCGGCCGAGGGCTTTTTCGTGCATAGCGTCGCTTTTTGAGCGCAGCCTAAGAAACGCTGGGGTCTTCATAATTACGTATCTATGTATTTTCTTATAAAGAAACATAGCAGAGACTACTTGTTTATTGACGTTGCTCCTCAGACATGCGTAACATTTGCTTTTTGATCGACAATGTTCACAAGTATGAACAAAAATACTTGTGGAAAATGGGCGGGCGCTGAGAAAGTGGTTACACTTTGGCCGGGTAGCTGAATCGTGTGACGTGCCGACAAACAGACAAACAGACAGAGCAAAATTTCTCCGTTTAAGTATCCCAAGAAAGACTATAGTCTTTAATATTGTTATGTGCCGTTTACCTAGAGAACGAAGAAGTGAAGGACTGGTGGTTCCAGCTTTCGCCATCTTGGTTGTCTTTACCCTGACCGCTGCGACTGTGTAAATATTGTAAATAGATCCTTCTTCTGTGTTCTCCCCGTTACATCTTTGGTGGAGGTGCTGGGTATATCCGAAGCACACCACGGAACTTCGCAGCGGGCGTCTTCTTGGGCAATCCATCATATCGACCGGCAGGCCCGTTGATCTAGCCCCCCACTATGCCGAATGAACCCAGCCACGTCGTTGTGACCCATCTCCAAAACCCTGGCTCCTTCTGCAGGACTGATAACGTGCACGTGGAAAAGTGGCTGGCCGACTACGAGCGCGCCAGCAAGACCAATCGGCGGGATCCCACTCTGATGCTGGCGAACGTCAGCTACTACCTCAGGGGAACGGCCAGTGTGTGGTTCGACACGCATGAGGAGCTGACCAGTTGGGACGTATGTAAACAAAAAATGAAAGACCTGTTCGGAAAGCCTATTGCACGCCAACGAGCCGCTCAGAAAGAACTTTCGTGCCGTGCACAAACGTCGACGGAGCCGTACATGGTGTACATACTAGACGGCTTAGCCTTGTGCCGGAAAGTGGACGCCCAAATGCCCGAAGCTGACAAAGTCAGCCACATTTTTAAAGGCATCGCCGATGACGCCTTGCATTTGCTGGTGTGCAAGGACTGCTCCACCATTGACGACATCATCAGGCAGTGCCGACGCTTTGAAGAAGCGAAGAGCCGTCGTGTCACGCAGCAATTTGTTCGGCTCCCTAACACTGCCACCACGTCGTCGTGCGAAGGCGTCCAAACCCAGTCGCCGCCCAGTACCGAAAGCTCCCTGCGCCTTGTGCGGCGAGAGATCGAAGCAGCATCTCCATCTGCTCCGGAGGCTCGTTCTCACGAGGAGGTCCGCTCGACAGTGTCACTAATCCAGGCCTTCGTGCGCGAAGAACTGGCGAACGCAGGTATCCAGCCCGTATGTGCCCTAAGTCGTCCCACGGTCAGCCCTGTTTCATACTACCGCCCACAACCGACCTATCCCAGATACCATGATCCGAAAAAATTCACAGTATATCCACGGAGTGAATGATGATGAGTAGGCGAAGATCCGGAGGTTCATCGGTAAACCCTGAATCTTCCGTGAATTCTGCCCAGTACATCATCAACGACGTGAGATGCTGAGTGAACGGTTGTGCAGCGCGAGCAGTCGGTTTTTTCAGTCAAGAAACTCGCTAGCAGACGCTGCCTGCGTCGGCGTTCAATGGTTGTGCAGCGCGAGCAGTCGTTTTTTCTTGCAATCAAGAAACTCGGTAGCAGGGAAGTCCTCCTCTAGCGTTCGTGGAGAACAGACGAGTTCTTCGGAGCTCATGTGTTCGCGGGAGACGCCGCGGCGTCTCGTGCAACGCTCCCCGTTTCTTCGCCTCAATCATGCGTATTTTTCGACTGTGAGAGTTTTCGCCTGTTCGGTGGCACCTTTCAACTCAGCAAGTGGCCGTGAACACGCCGACACCTAGCTCGTCGCAGTGAGTTGATCGTTCGTCGCACCGGGGGAGTCTGAAGCTCTGAGGCGGCCCACACACGGCTGTTTCTGCCGCAGCCATTGCTGCCTCGGCGTGGTTTCCCCATCAGTAACTACGGGACCCAAGCAGCCATGAGTGCAAAGGGCTCTAGGTCAATGCACCGCTCTGTTTCGATGGAGCATTTATCTACCGTGAAGCCGTTTTCCTCTCTGGAGTGCTGCTCGCTTGACCACGAAAGACCGCCAGGACATTATATTCCGACTACGACCACAGCAAAACGTAGCGATCATCAGCACGCCCCAGTCGCATGTGGTCGACGCGTTATAGAAGGTGTGGGAGCTGAGACTTGGTGAGCAAGTTTATCCCATCACAACGTACTTTGCAGCCCCAGACAACTCCTGCAAGGGTATTGTTCCTGGCATAGTGCCCGGTACGTTGTCTTCCACGCTGGTAGATGAACTTGTGGCTCCTGAAACCCAGACACTTCAAGCGCGCATGATGGGTCAGACCAACATTGCGTTGGTCACTTTCGAAGGGTTAAAGGTGTCTCGCTACGTGCGCCTCTACGGTGCAGAACTGCGTTGTTACCCCCCATCGCCCCCCGCCAACCGGTTTGTAAGATATACCACAAGCTCGGCCATCGGGATGACCATTGCCCTACACCACACGTGGTCATATGCCCGACGTGCGGCACCGATAACCCCACCCCATTGCATCCGTGCACTCCACACTGCAAATCGTGTGATGGAGCCCACCCTACAACAGATTCAAACTGTCCTCGACGGGAGAGGCAGGCTGTCAACAAGGTATGGGTGCGAAAAGCCCTCGAGAAGGAGCTGCGCGAACTCCACACTCCATTGACCCTACCGTTTCAAACAAGCCAGCTGAGACCCGACAATCCCGCTCCCGGACAAAGCACAAAGAACCATCACGATCGAACAGCCGTTCGAGATCGCGTGGCAAGTCCCGGACCCGCTCCATGTCCAAGATCCACTCCGAGTCCCAGACCCGCTCCTGCGAGGAATCAAGGCACCTACCAGAGAAGCGCGCTCCTTCCCCATCTCCGCAACAACCCTACAAGAAGGCTTTGCAGAGCAAAGTCCATGGCAAGGAGGTCCACGCCCCCCTTTGAGAAGCAACGGGCCCCGGAGCAGCACACAACCAAGGCGGTGGCACCTCGGGAGGTAGGTTGGGTAGAGGGTCCCCCCACAGCTTACTCCACCCCCCAATCGCTCTCCAACTCCTCTCCTCATACCACTACATCGTCGACCCCTGATCCTCTAGCGGAAATAGCACGTCTACGTCGTGACATGAAGGCGCGTTGCGAACACCTGCAAAAGCAGATGGACGCGTTGGTGGCAGACATGGGCGCAGATATGCAGGCTGCACTGGACAGGATAGGACGGCGAATGGAAACCCTTCAAATAGAGATTATGGAGCAGGTCCAGTCGTGTATCGAAAGTACGCTCTCATGTAACGCCGCCACGCAAAGTACCGAGATGAACAACCACAGCGCAAATATGCCACTCGACCAAACCTCTCGTCCGTCAACATCGAACGCAAGTACACGGCGCCTCCACCCCTACACACGCCCTTCTGTTTCCTCCCGCGATTAAGATGGCGCCGCGTGACGCACCGCAGCTAGTGGTGTGGCAGTGGAATTGCAGGGGATTCCGCCAGAAGCGGAGTTCCCTGCCACGTCCACACACCCTCTCGATGTAATCCTCCTACCGGAACCAAATTGCACGCCTTCTTTATCCGGCTACAACACGCTCTTGGGCGCCTCGCCTCTTGTGGGAGCCTTAGTTTCGAAACATGTCACGTCTCGCGTGCATGCCACTAGTAGTGACATCCCTCGCCAAATTATCGAAATAATTACGCAGGGCTCACACAGCACAAGCCTGTTCATACTCAATGTGTACAGCTCCCCCCGTTCGCGTACGCACTGCTTTCATCGCCTCCTAAAAGAATTTGGGAATTTTGAACGGGTTTGTGTGGTGTGCGGGAATTTTAACGCCCCGCATCCAGTTTAGGCTTACGTCAAATCGCAGGCCAAGGGGACACGCTTATGGAACAACATGTAACATTAGATACACCCTGCTGACTGACCCAGAGCGCCCCACTCGAATAGTCAACAGTATATCGCGTGACACCTGCGCTGACCTCACCTTCGTGCGCAATACCGGCCCAGTCGTTGCGCATGGTCCTTTAGAGGAACACCTTAATAGTGACCACTATATTGTGGCAACCATCCTACCACTGCATGGTGTGCGCAGGCCCGAGCGGAAGTTACGCATTACGGACTGGCTAAAATTCAGGGAACGTCGTTGGGAACCACCTGAGGGGCAAGGGTACGAGCTATGGCTTGACTCTGTCACTGAAGATCTAGAGGCCACCACGCGCACACTGAGTACCACAACGGAGACGCCGGACATTGACCCACATTCACTTCACCTTTGGGACGCGCGGAGGGGACTCACACGGCGATGGAAACGCCAACGTCTCAATCGTAAATTCGATGGTTCTGCAACCGGCTATCAGGAACCTTAGGTACAGCAAAAACTTGGTCGATTCTTCGATCGCTGGCAGACACCACCACCACGAAGACGAAGACATTTCAGCAGCTACACATCCTAATGCACGAGTATCGAGACGACCCCTCGAAACTACTCAAAGAGCTAGAAAAACACTTCATACCGACAGGCCCGACACCACACTACCCCGACTATCCCTATGTAGGCGAGACGAATGAATTGTTAGATGCAGATATCACGGTTGAGGAGGTACGCGTAGTTTTACACGATATACGCCGTAACACAGCACCGGGAGCAGACGACATTCGGTACGCCACACTCCGCAACCTCAGTGATGCGGATATCACCCACCTAACCAGTACCTTCAATGAATGCTGGCGGCGAGGTACGCTTCCCCAAGCATGGCGACACACCGAAATTTCAATGATTCCTAAGCCGGGCAAACCTTTTCAGGTAGAAAACTTGCGTCCCATCTCCCTAATCTCCTGTATTGGCAAGCTCATGGAGCACGTACTCTTACGGCGCCTGCAGCCCTGCTTACAACAGCAATCTTTCTTCGCGCACTCTCAATTCGGATACCGGGCTCATCCGTCAGCCAAAGATGTGTTGTTACAACTACTGCAGGAAGTTCTAGGGCCTCCGTCTCGCGCCTAAACGAGAGCCCTCATTGCTTTAGACCTCAAGGGGGGCATTCGATAATGTTAAACACGACCTCATCCTTTGCGACCTTGCGGAATCGCACTGTGGAGCTCGAATGTATAACTACATCCGCTCATTTCTTCGTGATCGCACTGTCACTGTGGGAATGGGGCCACATCGGTCGGGAACGATCCGCCTTACAGGACGTGGGACACCACACGGCTCAGTTCTTTCACCTACATTATTTAATATCGTGCTTGCAAGGCTCCCCCCACTACTCGACCAGATCCCCGATGTCGCCCATGCTATTTATGCGGATGACATCACTATATGGTCGACACGGGGTTATGACGGAGACATCCAGGACCGCCTGCAGCAAGCGGTTGACGCTGTCACTGAGTACGCTAAAAAAGGAGGCTTGAGATGCGCTCCGCAAAAATCAGAGCTTATAGCCCTTCGCCCCCGCAGCACTACCCCTCATCCCCCTATCATCGTTAATGTGGATGGCATACCCATACCACGAGTCCATCGTGCCCGCATTCTTGGACTACACGTTCAAGCGGATGGCAAAGCTAACAACACCGTTGGCCTTTTATCCCGACAAATTGACCAAATTCTGTCAATGATCCGCCGGGTCTCAAACAGGCTTTCCGGGCTTCGAGGAGACCTGCTGCGCTTGGTGGAGGCCTGCGTGATCAGCCGGCTGACATATCACCTGCCCTTCCAACGGCTGATCCAATCGCAACAACTGCGAATAGATGCAATGATTCGGAAAGCTACTAAGCTGGCCCACGGCTTTCCGACCTACACTCCCACGCGTCCTCTTCTTAATTTGGGGACACACAACACACTCGCCAAGCTGCTAGAGGCGGACTGCGTCAGTCAGCTCCAACGCCTCCTACTCACCCCTACTGGCCGCCATCTCCTCTCACGGCTAGGATATTCCGTCCCACCGCTTCAGCTTGAAACCCGTCCCACTACATTAGCGCCTGCGATACGTAAAATGCTCAGTATTAAGGCGAAAGCCTTTAATGGCTCATGCTCACGTCCGTCCGCTGTCCGTCCGGCGTCCGGTGTCCGTCCGTCCGTCCGTTTGTCATGTGTCCGTCCGTCTGGTGTCCCTCCGTCTGTCCGTCCGGTGTCCGTCCGTGCGGTGTCCATCCGTCCGTCTGGCCGTCCGTCCGTCCGGTGTCCGTCCGTCCGTCAGGTGTCCGTCCATCCGTCCGTCTGTCCGTCTGTCTGTCCGTCCATCCGTCCGGTGTCCGTCTGTCCTTCCGTCCGGTGTCCGTCCGTCCGTCCGTCTGTCCACCAGTCCGTCCATCCGGTGTCCGTCCGTCCGTCTGTCGGTCCAGTGTCCGTCCGTCCATCCGTCCGTCTGTCGGTCCGGCGTCCGTCCGTCCGTCCGTCCGTCCATCTGTCTGTCTGTCTGTCCGTCCGTCCGTCCGTCCGTCCATCCGTCTGTCTGTCTGTCTGTCCGTCCGTCCGTCCATGTCCGTCCGTCCCGTCCATCCGAGCTCTGGCACGGAGCCAGCTGGCCGCCGGGATGCGCAAACGGACTCCGGTCGAGTCGGACGCTACAGCGCTCGCTCTTTGCTTGCGTAGCTTCGCTGTGCCCAGCGTGTGCAGTCATTCTGACCGGCGCCGTCTCAATGGACACAGGCGTTCACGGAATACACCTTCGACTTTACAAAGGGCCCGTCAATTTAAGCGCTGGAACGCTATGGCGTTTTCACGATGCACAAAGCGCGAGAAAATACTAACGCATGCGAACGGAGGAAGATTAGTCTCGCGTCTCGCTGCGGCTCGCGGTAAAAAAATTAAAAAAGAAAACACGCACACATTCGCTTTGTGTGTTATCCCACTGAGAGTGTAAAAGAAAAAAAAAAGAGACATGGCATAGTCAGTAGAACGGCCACACGCTTTCGCCGAACACACTTTAGAATGTACAAAGTGTGCTTCAATTTTTCATCCCTTACCACGTAACATGCACCCCGTAAATGACAAGGGACGGCGAAAATCCCGAGTACGATACCTCAGCCGCATGCTTGAATATACATCGAAGAATCGCATACTCTATACACGGACACCGCACGCAGTAACGAGGGTTACACATCGGTAGTGTTGGATGGCACCTACTCCCTGCAGGACTGCGCTCCTATGCGTGGGACGAATGCCGCTTATGGTGAAATTCTTGGTGTTGCTCTTGCGATTCGACACGCCGTCCGTGTTCGAGGGGAGGTGTATATATTGACAGACTCGCAACAGGCATGTCGGGCATTTCTGTCAGGGCATGGCGTCCCAAGAGCGGCACACCAAATTCTCAACCAGGTTCCGCACACTGAATTATGCGCTACTTTTCGTATCCACTTACTCTGGACTCCTGGTCATGCCTCTCTGCCGGGCAATGAACGAGCACACGCTGTCGCCCGCGAAATTTCCCTCCGGGCGGCCCGGCATGGCGAGTTCAGGGTGGGGGGGGGATCCTCTTCTCACTTACAAAGACATTCTTCGTTACTATACGCGTGACCGTCGCACTTACAGCGCGCCACCGCCATCTTTCTCGCGAGAGGAGGCAGTAGCCTTGCGCCAGATGCAGACCAACACGTTCCCAAATCTTGTATCTCTAAGTAAATTCTACCCGCACTGCTATGCAGACCATTGCCCCGGCTGCGGTAACTCGCCGACGACCTTCCATGTAACTATTGAGTGCACTGCAAGCATCTTCTCCCCCCTTACCAGTATTCCTTCACCCTTTACGTAACGAGGAGCTGTGGGATGATACTCTCCGCGACGGACCTCCCGAGGTCCTCCGAGCCGTAATACAGCGGGCCCGACTCGTCGCTGGAGTCATCTTAGGGACCCCGGACTAGGGGTTCCTCCCACGCGCTCCTTCGCCATTCAAACATCAATAAAGACGTTTTACTCTCTCTCTCGCTAGCAGACGCTGCCTGCGTCGGCGTCGCGAGGCGAGAGAGGGGGCGGGACCGTATGAGAGGAGAGGGCAAGGGAGGAGAGGGGAGAGCGGTCTCCTATCACACTAGAGCACGCATCTGCAACGCAGCGACGATGGGAACGTATCCTTTGATGAATGGTCTTGCGTTCCACGTCTCAGTAAGGCAGAGCACGTCCACCACGGTGACACGAATCTGCAACGCAGCGAGCGCCTTCGCACCATCAATTGATCAATTCACGTACTGCGGCACCGCAGCGCCATCGCATATTTGAATTCGTCAACTATGCTGCGCTAGCCCCCCTCTACTGCCATCTAGTGAGCACTTCACGAAATAGAGGTGGCTACATACTATGTACGGAGGAGGGAACGACCCACGCCCTAAGGAGCTTCGCCCCTACAAGTGGCACACACGGCGTGACCGGCCGATTTGCTTCAACTGCAACGGGGTAGGCCACATTTGTCGTTATTGCCGCTATCGTCGGTCATCGTCTCCTCGTGCACCATACCATGCAGAGGACCCTCGATCCTCCCCTTTTCACGCCCACGAGGATCCACCGAATCTTAATGCCCGAACATCGGCCCCACGTTACGACCGCTCGCCGTCCCCACAGAACCAGCGACGTCCTCGTTAACTTGGGCCCGTCGCTCACCTTCACCTTTCCCCCGCGGTCCCTCCTCGGAAAACTGACCTGTGCAGCTCCCGGAGGTGATGCTGCATTGACCTACCGAACCGGAAATCCTCTGTTGACGCTGGCTACCCGACAAAACCTTCTGGACGTAGAAGTAGATGGCGTGCCTGTTTCGGCACCCATCGACACAGGTGCCCAATTATCAGTCACGAGCGCTCACCTTTCTCGCCGTCTCCTAAAGTTCTTACGCCCGCTTCGTCGCCTGTTGTTCGTGTAGCCGATGGCGGTACTCCTACCGTCCTTGATATGTGTACTGCGCGTGTGAGCTTCGATGACCACAAGACCCCAGTTCTCTTTGCTGTTCTGGACGAGTGCCCCCCATGACCTCATCCTCGGCCACGACTTTCTGAGCACGCATTCTGCCCTTATAAACTGTTCGTCTGGTCTGTTACAGTTAGAGCTTCCTGCTATGCCTGACCTCACCACCGCGTCGCCACCACGTTTATGTGTAGTCCAGTTTGTTCGTTTGCGCCCAGGTACAGCGTCTCATTTACCCCAGACCCACCGGTACGTGACGGCGACTACCTGATTACCCCTTCCTTGGACGTTCTTCTGACGCAACGTGTAGCTCTCCCTCACTCACTTGTGACTGTTTCTGCGAACCACGCATGCATACCTGTGCTGAACTTTGGACGTTGCGCACAATTGGTTCCTGAAGGTATCACGCTGGGCACTATATCACCTTTCGATGCACACGACCCTGTTGCCCTGGCCATTGATGCCCCACAGCCGCCATCAGGTAGCCCCGCTACTAGCACAACACTTGATGACCCGTTCGACAACATGTTTGCCCCGGACCTTTCCCCTTCTCAAAGCCAAGACCTGCGCCTTTTGTTGGCGTCATACCACGACATTTTCGATTTCGCTTCACCCCGAACTTGGCCAAACATCTCTGGTGACCCATCGAATTGATACCGGGGATGCAAGACCCATTCATCGACGTCCTTACCGTGTCTCTGCGACCGAGCGCAGCGTCATTCAAACATAAGTCGACAAGATGCTCGCTAAGGACATCATCGAGCCATCTTCGAGTCCTTGGGCGTCGCCTGTGGTTCTTATAAAAAAGAAAGACAACACCTGGCGGTTCTGCGTCGACTACCAGCACCTCAACAAGATCACCAAGAGGGATGTCTACCCTTTGCCGCGAATAGACGACGCCCTTAATTCTCTTCATGGCGCACGGTACTTTTCCTCCATAGACCTTCGTTCGGGCTATTGGCACATTGCTGTTGATGAAAATGATCGGGAGAAGACCGCCTTTGTTACACCGGCTGCGCTCTACCAGTTTAAAGTCATGCCGTTTGGGTTGTGTAACGCGCCAACAACATTTGAGCGCATGATGGACTCCCTACTTCAGGGTTTTAAATGGTCCACATGCCTCTGCTACCTCGACGATGTCGTCGTTTTCTCGCCTACGTTCACAAGTCACCTGCAACGCTTGTCGGCTATTTTACAAGTGTTTCGCACCGCCGGTCTTCAACTCAACTCTTCAAAATGCCGCTTTGGCCGCCGAGAAATCAGCGTGCTCGGCCATCTTGTTGACGCTGCGGGTATACGAC
This sequence comes from Rhipicephalus appendiculatus, assembly GCA_030522465.1. Classification (NCBI taxonomy): domain Eukaryota; kingdom Metazoa; phylum Arthropoda; class Arachnida; order Ixodida; family Ixodidae; genus Rhipicephalus; species Rhipicephalus appendiculatus. The sequence goes on from JALIZH010024064.1 coordinate 19,464, forward strand.
TTGATTGAGCAAAAATACGTGCCGTTACAAACTTCCCTATTCTACGTTCTTCCAAGGACGTTCGATCGTTTTTCGGCCTATGCTCGTATTTTCGCCGCTTTGTTAATGATTTTGCAGCGATTGCGCAGCCCCTCACATGCCTTCTGAAAAAGGACGTTGCCTTCTCTTGGGGTCCTGCCCAAGCGTCGGCTTTTTCTCATCTCGTCGACCTACTCACGTCGCCCCCTGTGTTGGCCCATTTCGACGATTCTGCGCCCACCGAAGTACGTACCCATGCCAGTGGTCATTGTATCGGCGCTGTCCTCGGCCAAAATCAACGTGGTCGCGATTGCGTTATTGCATACGCCAGACGTCTTCTCTCCGCAGCTGAACGCAACTATTCAATAACAGAGAGAGAGTGCCTCGCTCTCGTTTGGGCCGTCGGAAAATTTCATCCATATCTGTACGGCAGACCCTTCACCGTTGTAAGTGATCACCACGCCCTCTGCTGGATATCTTCTCTTAAGGATCCCGCAGGTCGCCTTGGTCATTGGGCATTACGACTTCAAGAGTACTCGTTCACTGTCGTCTACAAGTCTGGCCGTTTGCATCCAGACGCCGACTGCCTGTCCCGTTATCCCGTAGACCCGCCAGAACCTTCGGCGAACGATACCATTCCATCTGTGCTCGCTATAACTGACCTCTTCAACATCTCTGCTGAGCAACACCGTGACCCAACTCTCCGCAAGATCACTGACCGCCTCAACTCACTGGCTCCTGATTCCATCCCTTCGTCTCTTCGTGCTACGCGATGGCACCTTGCTTCGTCGCAATTTGATACCTGACGGTCCGGACCTCTTGCTTGTGATCCCAGCACACCTTCGTTCGATCGTTCTGGCTCAGCTTCACGACGTGCCGACGGCGGGGCACCTCAGCGTTTCCCGCACCTACGATCGTGCACGCCGTCGGTTCTACTGGCCAGGAATGTACAGGTCGGTACGCCGTTACGTGACCTCATGCGACCTTTGTCAACGCCGCAACAAGTCAACACCCCCGCCTGCTGGCCGTCTTCAATCACTCGACGTCCCATATGAGCCGTTTCATCGTGTCGGCCTCAACTTGCTTGGTCCGTTCCCTACGTCTGTCGCGGGAAATCGATGGATCGCCGTTCCCACGGACTATGCCACACGGTTTGCCATTATTCGCGCACTTCCAACCAGCTGCGCGACCGTCGTAGCGGACTTCTTGCTCCACAACGTCATCCTTCAGCACGGAGCACCGCGGCAGCTCCCAACAGACTGTGGCAGGCAGTATCTTTCTAGGGTCGTCAATGACATTTTGATGGCTTCCTCGACTAAGCATAAGTTAACCACGGGCTACCATCCGCAGACAAATGGCATGACGGAGCGGATGAACCGAACCATTACCGACATGCTGGCGATGTATGTGTCCGCCAACCACCAAGATTGGGATGCAGCGTTGCCTTTTGTCACGTTCGCCTATAGCATGTCCCGGCACGAGACGGCTGGTTATTCGCCTTTCTTTTTTATTCGGTCGAAATCCAACATTGCCTATGGACACGGTGATGCCTCCTTCGACGTACCCACCGACTGAGTACGCTCAAGAAGCTATAGCCCGCACCGACCATGCACGCCAACTTGCGCGTTCGGGTAACCGACTCGCAAGCGGCCCAACAATCCCGTTACGATATCCGTCACCGAAATGCCCACTTTGTTCCCGGATCTCTTGTCCTCCTGTGGTCTCCAGCATGCCGTGTTGGGCTTTCTGAAAAGCTACTGCTCCCTTACACCGGACCATACCGTGTGCGCCGCCAAGTGACCGACGTCACGAATGAAATCGAACAGTTGTCTTCGTCCTCGTCAACTCAACCCCGCACCGACATCGTTCGCGTTATCCGTCGGAAGCCCTATTGTACACCGGACTCCGCCAACGCATGTGTATAGTGACCATTCCCACTACCGCCTTTCTCCTGCTTCACCGAGTCGGTGCTTTCGCCGCCGGAGGGTAATGTTATGTGCCGTTTACCTAGAGAACGAAGAAGTGAAGGACTGGTTGCTTCCAGCTTTCGCCATCTTGGTTGTTTTTACCCTGACCGCTGCGACTGTGTAAATATTCTAAATACACCCTTCTTCTGTGTTCTCCCCGTAACAATATGGAGAAGTATTTTGTACATGCTCTGCTACAGTGATATTAATGATTGCAATCGAATTCGTCGAAAGAACGGTATATTGGGCATTTTGGTAATAATGTTAAAATTCAGACTGCTTCGTTATAACTTTTGCACAGCGAATGTCACATCAAATTCGCTGCTTAGCTGGTATTAGACCACTCAGCAGTGATGTTCCGTCCTGGACAGAAGAATTCCCTTTCCGAGGCCCGAAAATTCCCTATTTCTGACATTTTTCCCCGCATACATCGCCAAAAATTCCCGCATATTTCCCTGCACAGAAAAAAGTTTATATATATATATATATATATATATATATATATATATATATATATATATATATATATATATATATATATATATATATATATATATATACTGGTAGGTAGCAGCACCATGTCGTTTTAGCGAAGCGTAGGAAATATCTGCTTTTTCATACTGTCGCATGGTCAGCGCAGCGTAATAAACTCTGCGGTGTTTAGCATTACGTATCTACGCATTTTCTAAATAAACACACACACTGCCGAATACGTACGTATTGATATTGCGGCTTAAACTTAAACTGAGGACGACGCAGCGAGCGATGGAAAGGAAAATGATACGTGTAACCTTAAGAGACAGGAAGAGAGCAGAGTGGGTCAGGGAACAAACGGGGGTTAAGGATATCATAGTTGAAATCAAGAAGAAGAAATGGATATGGGCCGCGCACGTAGCACGTCGGCAGGATAACCGCTGGTCATTAAGGGTAACTGACTGGATTCCAAGAGATGGCAAACGCGTGAGGGGGAGACAGAAAATTAGGTGGGTAGATGAGATTAAGAAGTTTGCAGGTATAACGTGGCAGCAGAAAGCACAGGACCGGGTTGATTGGCGAAACAAGGGAGAGGCCTTTGCCCTGCAGTGGGCGTAGACAGGCTGATGATGATGATGATATTGCGCCTCAAATATGCGTAATATTTGCTTTTTTGATTGACGAATGTTCATAAGTATGAACAGATTCACCAGATCAAGATGGGCCGGGCTTTGAGCACGGGCTTAAACTTTCGACGGGCCGCTGAATCGCTGGCCACACAAACCAGCAGTCAGTCAAATGAATGTCTTCAATGTTTCTGCGATGAATTATCCCAAGAAAGACTATGGTCTTTGAAAACGAACCTTAGAGGCTGTGGTTTGGCGCGCTGCATGCGCCAGAAACGATTGCGACATGCGAAAGCCTTATGTCCACAGTCTTTTGATTCGTTATGAAAAAAAATTTTCGCCGCCCCTCAAAATTCCCTGCAATATCACGAAGATTCCCTTTCTCCCTTTCGTCCAAAATGACTGTCGAAAATTTCCCTGAAAAAGGGAAAATTCCCTGCACGGAACATCACTGCCACTCAGTGCTTTGGTGTCATTCGGGATATCCATGAGACAACATTATTTGTGGCGATAATGTGTGAAACCTGTTGCTTTATTCAGCACACCTAGGTTCACTCGAAGCCTGAATGCTGTCGGCATCGGTACGAGAAGTCAAACAGGTGTACGGATGAAACAGGAGAAACATCACCGAGCTGCACCAGCATAAAAATCGAGCTTACGCACAGTTTAACAGTCTTGGAAAGCATTGTAGACGGCACCCGTTTAAGTGCGGAGCCCTTCAGGGGGCCCGGCTTGTCGTCCAACCATTACATGTGACGTGATCAGGCTCACGGTAAAGCGCTCAATACAGGCCGTAACCAGGTTAGCAATGCTGAAACACTGGTTAAATGAACGAACCAGATCTAAGATAATATAATTAAAAAAAAATAGCCGCCAAATAATCGAATTGATTTCCTTAAAATCACTAAAACCTTTCAGAAACGTGGGGCTCACTCCCGCGGCGCGCAAGCGAGGGCGCCACCGCTTCACCGAGTGAGCGAATGCCCCTCCCCCGGTGGCACTTCAGTATCAGCACTAAGCCCGGCTTGGCACCGCGTTGTTACGTGAAAGTATTAACAGAATAGCGTTAAAGAGCTCGTTTCGCAGAAATTCCGGCGTCGTCGTCGGCGTCGTCGTCGGCGTCGTTCGTTGTGAGCGAAAAATCATCTTGTCCGTGACCGAAAAATTGAGAAAGATGCAAATAAAATAAAATAAAAATTGTCGGGTCCGAGTGAGGATCGAACCCGGGTCGTGTGCGTGGCAAGCAGGTGTTCTA
>JALIZH010024065.1:0-24271 GCA_030522465.1 Rhipicephalus appendiculatus
ACATGCGACTTGTCGCCTCAAACCAATCAAAACAGCCGGCCAATGTCTTCACTCCTACGTGATGAAACTCAAAAATAGCTGCTGTGTGTTGCTGTAGTCCCAAATTAATGTGTTTTTGCCGTTTAAATAAAATTATAACAGCGTTGCTTTTCGCGTTGCCACTTGCGCAATGACATTGGTGCATTCCAGTTCCAGAACAAGCTATGCAATCAACACGCTTAATTTGTATCGCAAGTCGTTGAAGTGAGGTTCCACTGTATGCAGTATTGCACATAACGGCAAAGGAGTACCAAGTGCCTTTTCGAGGTGCCAATGTCTACTCACATGCACTCACTTCAAAGAAACGCTGCTGACATAATGTCCAGCACGAGCTGTGTTTTCATTGTTTAAAATGCATGATGTGCATGCAAAACCTTTGCAGGGGCTACGTGCTGTACGGCCAGGAGATTTGGAAGCGCAGGGAGCCCATTCTCAACACGTGGCACCAGCTGCGTGAAGGCTGGGGAGTCGTAGGTGACGACCTTCGTGAATGCGCTGTTTAGTGTGGCAGGATCACTCTGCCTACTGGGTGATGGTATTCTGTGTACACTCAACGATCGAGTTATCTTCTACAGGCACGAATAAAAACGTTGTATATTTGTGGTGTATGTACAGTACAGACTTGTCACACGCCCTGGCATTGCGGGTAACACACATTTTATTTTATTTCCGCAAGAAATTTATCCCTTTTTTAACAAATTTTTGATAGTCTCTCACTGATCATTTCATTTATTTACCCTAAGGGCCCGAGAACGGGCATTGCTGAGGAGGGCAACCAATAAAGAAAGTAATGAGTATGAAAAAAAAAAAGATAGAAAAAATGCAATAAAATGCTAGCAAAATGCATTAATACAAGCTAGGGTACGTTAGTATGGTGTGAATAATAAATACATGGCACAGCACAAAGGTGGCAGGGAAAAACAAGAAATAAATACATAGAATGAATGAAAATTTAGAATGAGACAAAATTCAGCTAGTATGGCAGGATCGCTCACTAAGGTAAGAGAGTAGAACTGACTGGAAAGAAGTGAATTCGTTGATGTTTGCAATGGCACACGGGAGGGCGTTCCACTCGTTTATCGATTAAGGTCCCTACATATATAAAGGTAGCGACAACTACACGCGCGCCCTCTGGAGGGGTCCAAGGAGCAGCGCTGGCAGACGACGCTCCGCTCGCTCGCGTGCATTCTGCGGACGCCTAAAACCGCTCTCAGCGCGCGCTTTAATCGGTTAATTATTGCGTTTTGTGTCGTAAGCTGCTTAGGAAGCTTCAAACGACAGGGACAACAACTAACGAGCCCGGAGTGCGCTAAACATTGAAATAAAAACGCGTGCTTTTCCGAAGGGAGCTTCCGAGAAGTTTGCCACAGCAGTTGTTATGCGGGACATTTATATTTTCGTTTTTTTGCGTGTTTTCAAATTCAGCGTAACTTGAAGTAGACGTACTGCTTGTTTTCTAGTTCGAAAAAAAATTGGCCGGTTGTGAGCTTATTGCTAATCTCGGAAACCTCTTGATTCACTTAGCGTAGTGTGTAGTGCAAAACATGTGCTATTATTGGTTTCATTGGGTTTGTCAGCGTTCAGAAGTATTCCCACGATTAAATGACAGTTTTAACTACGCTTATTTTGTTTATAAAGTACTCTAATATGCTTAGTTAGAAGAAAAAGTTGCACTGCATGCGTGGAATATCAGCAACCAGAGTACCTTTCAAGATCTAGGAAATATAGCATGCCCACTAGTGTCTCACGTATTTTAATGATTAACTGTTTTTAAAGACGTACATTTATCCAAAGCCGTCTCTCTTTTACTACCCCCCGCCGCCTACGTGTCCCGCAGATAGTATAAAGGTATGTTGTAATGTTACCTATAATTATTGAGAACTGGTTTATGGTTTCAGGTTTTTCCTCCCAGTTTCATGCAGTAATAGTTACTCGAACTCGCCAAAAAAGCATTGTGCCCCCCAGGGAAAACATCGCGCGGAATGCTTCAACGAAGAAGCCTTAATTGAACCCGCGCAGAGCAGTGCGGCAAAACATGACAAGGTGTGGCAAAAAACAAATCCCAAATTGTCCTTTCCTTGTGAGCTTTCAGTGTTGAAGCCACCACGAGGAGAAAAACGAAGGCATGAGTGTGCTGGGTTCCGAGCTATTTAATATTTAAAGATACGGGCGTGAATCTGCGTTGTCTACTGCGCACAAAGCTACAGTATAAAAAATGATGAAACAATAATAGCCTTGTTGAGATAATGCACGAACAAAAGCTTGCCGCCAGGCGAAAGGCTGCTTGAAGTTATAAACATTACAAAATCACTTATTTCACATAGCCGGGTGTTTTCTGTGTGCAAATATTTCTTGCGACTGATTTTGTGGGGCCATACCTTCCTTCAGAATATATTTCTGTCACCGCGAGCAACTGAAAAAAAAAAAAAGCTTTTTCTGTCCTCCGCGCGGTGAAACAACCGAGGGCATTTAAGACACGGCATATTAGCCCGTCGCATTCAATTCAAGCACAGAATTCCCACGTCCACTCAACTTCAAGTAAATAAACGCTTCTAAATTGCAACAACAATGCGACAGAGGCGCGTGAAGTACTTGTTAAATTGTCCAACTGCACGCTTGAAAACGCAGTCACCCGTACCTCTCGCCGGCACAGCGCTGCCACCGCTGGACCCTTTGGGCGGGGCGCGGAGGCAAAAAGGTCACATGTCGCCAACCGGCCTATCGCAGGACGCGGCGGCTGGATCAAGACCTTTCGCTACTTTTGAAACATACAGGGACTTTATTATCGATAACGCCGAAGGTGAGTGTAAATATGTTTTAGTCCGAGCAAATGGTGGGCGTACCTTCTGATCACGGTCACCTTGGGCAGAAATTTTCCCTGCTGTATGAATGAACTTGTGGGAAAAAAGACTCGCTAAAGTAAATGCTGTGAAAGAAAAATAACCTCGAATATTTTCTGCGTACTACGTAGCGGTAAATACCAAGAGTTCTTTTCATGGATGGTGCACCGTGGAAACATGAATAGGACAACGAGATGAATGTAGCGGCTTTACTTTGAATCGTCTCCAGGATGTCAATAAGGTAATCTTGATGCGGATGCCATAATGTTGCACATATGCGCGAGGAAAACGACTACCAGTGAACGTGCGGGCCGACCCGAGCGGCAGCTAGGGGAGCAGAAGATGACACTGCGATACTCAACCTGTTGGCTGCTCCTGCGCTGACCTTCGCGACCTAATAAACGGCCCCTTCAGCCGTGTACGTATCGGTCTCCTTCTCGCGTAACAATATGTTAGCTCACTCCAGGGCTGGCTTAATGAGTTTAGCGTCTGCAGTGTACTGTCTGAAGAAGCAAGACGTAGGCGGCATTTTAAACCGCCAAGCTTACTCAATGCTTCGCTAGTGATCAATTCCACACGATTATGCTTCTAACTCCATTGCCAGCCCACCCCTGGGACACCGTCGGCATCGATCTGTTCATGCTGGAGGGGAAGGAGTATGTCGTAGTAGTGGACTACTACTCCCCATTTTTCGAGCTGGAGCAGCTGAAGAGAACAACTACAAAAGACATCGCCCTAGTCCTAGAACCAATATTTGCACGATTTGGTGTTCCGAGGACAATACGCACAGACAATGGCCCGCAGTTCACCTCTACAGAGTTCAAGGAACTAGTGCAGCGCTGGGGAGCCACACACACGACCTCAAGCCCTTACTATGTGCAGAGCAATGGTATGGCCGAGAGGGCCGTGCAGACAGCAAAGCAGCTTCTGAGGAAGTCCTCAAACGTAAACGAAGCCCTGCTTGCCTACAGAGCCTCACCCGGCGTGGAAGGGTTTTCACCAGGAGAACTACTAATGGGCCGTCGCCTGAACACCACAATACCAACCACCCCGAGAATGCTAGCCCCGAAGTGGAATGACAGCGAGTTCAGGAAGAAGAACGAAGCCTACAGAGCGCAAGTAAAATCAACATATGACACCCGGCACAAGGCACAGAGCCGAGGGCGCTTATCACCGGGCGCAGCTGTACGCATCTTCACTGGAGCGGTATCACATGGCGTGGTGAGCGCCGCAACCAAGGTCCTACATCGTACATACCGACAGAGGGCCTACACGACGCACGACAAGACACCTAGCTACAACCTCTGCAAGGCGTGAGCTCCACAAGAAATGGGCGTGTTAGCAGGAAACCAGAACGCCTGGACTTGTAGGGCTCAATCCTCTTAAGAAAGGGGGTTGTCGTGGGATGGATGTCGTTCTTCGTAAACCATAGCGCAAAAGAACACAGGACAAGAAAGATACCAGGACAGGCGCACTGTCCTGGTATCTTTCTTGTCCTGTGTTCTTTTTTGCGCTAGGGTTTACGAAGAACGATGAACAACCAACAAGCCCAAACGTTCTCCCTTTTGGTGGGATGGATGGATGGATGGATGCTATGAGCGTCCCCTTTATAACGGGGTGGTGACATGTCTGCCACCAGGCTCGAAAAAAAACTTTCTTTTTATGTTGGCCTAATGCCTTATCTACATTAAATTTATGTTATTATAGCAAAGAAAAATATAAATTCACGGTCCATCTCTCTGCCTCTTAAGGCAGAATGACCTTATTTTTCCCCATTCTTCATTTTTGTCCTTTATCTCTACTTTTCTGCCACCAATACTCTAACCGTCTCTTACTTATTTCTATCGCGGACGTGTTCAACTTTCCATTGTTGTCCCTAAAACCCAAGGCTTCATGTAGACTCGTGCCCACACGTATATCTGGGTGGATATCGCCACATTGAATCAGTACATGTTCCATCGTTTGTTTGTTTGTTTGTTTGTTCCCATATATATGGCTCGTACCCACTACGGGGGGATTGGCCATTAACCGGCGGTTAATGAGGGAGTAATTTAGAATTTTATTGGAGGAAAATAATTAACCGGTCATAAATGGTATATAGAATTGTTGATTATATTATAGATTGCTAACAAATTAGTGAGAAGTCCAAAGTAATAAATTTTGATTGGGAAAAACTTAACACGGGATTCTTTTTGAGTCTCTAAGAAATTAGCAGACGACAATGCAGATGTTCCTGTTGCTGTGGCCCAGAGAAGAAGCCCCAAGGGAAAGAATGTTTTCAGAATTAAGAGAAATTCCTAATTTTCGGAATAAAATTTCGAGATGTTTTTTCCTGAGGTTTACGAAGCGGCGGCATGAAATTAAAAAGTGTTCGATGTTTTCAGGCTCTTGACAGTAAAAGCATAAAGGAGACGGCACCTGACCAGACCTGTATAAGTAAAAATTAAGAGGAGGAATCCGGCATCGAAATTTTGTGATGGATACTTCCAATTTACGAGTGGGGCACCATTTGTTATCCCAAGAAAAGGAAAGGTGACCATATTCTTGACCTGGTAACCTCATTTTCATGGTGTCTTGAAGTAAGGTATATTTTCTATATCTGGATTCAGTTATAAAACCAGTATCAGGTACAATGGACATTACCGGACCATTAAGAGACCACCGAGCAAGTGCATCTGCCATCTCGTTTGCAAATATGCCACGATGGCCTGGCACCCATACCAACCGCACTGTACACAAGTTTTTAGGGATAAATGACGCAAATGCATTCCAAATTGAAGGCTCGGAAGGGGATGCTGTAGCTAGAAATTTGCATACAGAGAGCGAATCAGTAAGTACAACAACCGCCGAATCATTTTCTGAGAGTTTTCGAAGGGCTAAAATAATTGCGAGGAGCTCTGCTTCAAATATGGGGGTATAATCCGGAAGACGCACTGAGAATGACCAAAATGATGATGATGATGATATCCTCGTATGGATGGCGCTCACCCACAAAGGGGGATGGGCCAAGAACCGGGCGGCAGGAGGCTTAAAATAATGGTCTGAGGCTAAACCAGTCTGAATTTTTTTTTTTAAAAGAAACGTCTAATAAACGAAAATGCTTAATGAGCAAGCGGTCAGACTATCGGAGTTTTGTAAAATAAATAACGACCAATTCCATACCCAGAATAAGAATAGATAAAAATAGGCTAACACGGTAATCTTTTTTGTTTCTTTGATGTATTCTATCACAGCAGAGCAGACATCCCTGTGGCTGTAACCTAATGAAGTAGCGCCAAATGATAAAATTACTGGAACATTTACAGCTAATCCTAACTTTTGAAGTGGGGCTTGCAGGTACCTTTTTCTTTGATGAGAATAGCGGCGACAAAATAAAAGGAAATGCTCAATTGATTCGATTTCATTGGAAAATATGCACAACGGGGACGCCTTGATGCCAGCTTTATTTAGGTAATAATTCAGTTGCGGAATTCTACAGCGTAATCTCGTGAAAGTGACTTCTAACTGCCGAGATTCACACCACTGTTTATTCCAGCAATGTCTTAAATGTGCGAAATCTGTAACTTTATCCAAAGATAATTTGCCTACTTCACTTTGCAAACAGGCATTTCTGAACCTTAATGCTGTCGCGTAAGCCGTGTCTGGTAAAACTGGGATAACGGGACCACTCAGGGCTGTTGAGGCTAACGAGTCCGCCATTTCGTTTAAATATAGTCCGCGGTGTCCTGGTACCCACGTTGGATCTTTTGTAAGTGTGTCGGTATTAGATAGCGAAACGTATGAATCAGTGTTAAATTTGTTGCCGCAGATAGTGCAGTACATACTGAGAGAGAATCTGTTACGATCACTGCTGCTGATTCGCTTGAAGGAAGTTTGCGTAGAGCTAGAACAACCGCCAATAACTCTGCAATGAAAATAGGCGTATAATCTGGGAGTCGAACCGAAAAGGACCAATCAAGAGAAGAAGAGAAGATGCCAACTCCCGCCTTTTCTTTTGACACTGATGCATCTGTCGCAATTATATTGCTTATTGTCAGGTGCGCTAGGTAATCTTCTAACTGATCATTTAAATATCGAAATGGTATTTGCTTCGCATTAGGAGGGAAAATATCTTCAAATTCTATGTTAAGGGTTGAAGCGAGGTTACCTGTTGAGCCAATATGTCTAATTTTTACATTCAGTGGTTCTAGCATCGCTTGTACAAATATAATTTGTGGGGTGTGTAGTCGCGACCAATTTGTGTCAAAGAATAAGCTCGGTTCTTCAATGAAAACATAGCAAGATCGTCTCTGAGGTGAATTGTATATGTTTAAGAAGGTTTGAACCGTGAGTATTTTAAATCTGTTTAGCAAGGCAGGTAGTCGCGCTTCCATATACAACACATTGTTTGCAACAAACTTTGGGAGACCAAGGCATAAACGCAAAGCTTCCCTTTCCAACAGGTCTCATTTTATAAGCTGCACTGCCAGAAAATAACACACACCCGAATTCCATGATAGGCCGCACGTACAGTTTATAAATCATAAAGCATCTGAGAAAATGCCTAATCTGAGAAAATGCCTACACCCGCTTTCTCTTCACTCATGGATGCATCGGTAGCAATAACATTACCAATACCTTAGTTCCCCCCACAGCATGTACATTGTTCTTCTTCGTTACAGAATCTCGCTTTATAGCTACGCGTTCTAAGGCAACCCGACCTTGCTTCAAACAGTAAAGCTCTTCCCCTTGAATTATCATAAAACCTCTCCCTCCTTATTTCGTTTTTTTCCCTTTCGGTAGTCACTGAGAGCCGGCTTCTTTTCCATCGCTGTCATCCAATAAGTCCTTAGAAGAATGCGTTGCTGGGCTAGTTGGTTCATAATCTTAAAACTTGGAAGCGCAAAATCGACGAGGACTACGAAGGAACACAGAAACACAGGACAGGCGCAAACTCGCAACTAAGCTTTATTCAGCAGTCTGCCTAGATATATGCACAGCCGAGTGGCGCACGCAGGCGCACTGCTCATCATAATCTACAACGCTAATCAGGGTCGGCAAAGCAACAAATAATCACATCAACCAAGTTTCTAAAAACAGTTTTTCATTACTGCGCAGCACAACCGAAGTGTCGCTGATACACTGACCTTCTTTCTTTTTAATGTGAAAGGCCTCCATTAGTTCTCTCGCCAGTGCATTTCCACTTCTGCCCAGAATACGAATGCTAGAGTCCTCTCCGCCTCTCTGACTTTTCGCTTAATGCTCCTTGTTGCCTTGCCGCTTGGGATGGATGGATGGATGGATGCTATGAGCGTCCCCTTTATAACGGGGCGGTGACATGTCTGCCACCAGGCTCGAAAAAAACTTTCTTTTTATGGTGGCCTAATGCCTTATCTACATTGATTAAATCTATGTTATTACAGCAAAGAAAAATATGTTCACGGTCCATCTCTCTGCTTCTTAAAGGACCCCTGACAGCAAAAGTTTTGTTTGCGACTTTTTTACAGTAATTTGTAGCTTTGCGTCTGGTAATGCCGAAATTGAATCGTAAATGCTCTAACGCATCGTATAATTAATGCTAGCGTCGTTAATCCCGGACGATCTTGCTTCAGTTCGAAACGCCCGCCTAAATACCATAAGAAACTAGCGCCCCACAGCGGGGCAGCGCCTGAGACTACATGCGCTCAAGCTTCGGTGACGCTGAACGTGCCGTTTCCAAATAGGGTGACCCGAGGGTGGTGAAGAATGAAGCGATGTGGGTGCGTTCAGCGTGTCCCCCTCAGGAAAAAGAAAAGCATTCCTGGCGTAAGCAGCGAAAACCACCTTGACAGCAGCCCGACAACAGAGCGAGAGGGGTGACGAACAATAGTCCTCGCCGGGTGCCAGTCGGGGTATTGTGCGCACCCCGAAAATGTTCTCCGATCCTCTGCAACGTCACGAGGGGAGCCTCTGTCTACGTAAAACCACGGAAAATGTCGATTTTACCAGAATACTCGGATGAGCCCTCACCTTTACTTTAAAACCAAATTAAAATATCTTATAGGCAACGCTCGCCCCTAATAATCGGTGAGAAGTGCCCCCGCATGCAAGAGTCTCAAACGACACAAGAACCTCGAGTTTCCAAATTTGATGTCAGGGGTCCTTTAAGGCAGAATGACCTTATTTTCCCCCCTTCTTCATTTTTGTCCTTTATCTCTACTTTTCTGCCACCAATACTCTAACCGTCTCTTACTTATTTCTATCGCGGACGTGTTCAGCTTTCCATTGTTGTCCCTAAAACCCAAGGCTTCATGTAGACTCGTGTCCACACGTATATCTGGGTGGATATCGCCACATTCAATCAGTACATGTTCCATCGTTTCCTTAGTTCCCCCCACAGCATGTACATTGTTCTTCTTCGTTACAGAATCTCGCTTTATAGCTACGCGTTCTAAGGCAACCCGACCTTGCCTCAAACAGTAAAGCGCTTCCCCTTGAATTATCATAAAACCTCTCCCTCCTTATTTCGTTTTTTCCCTTTCGGTAGTCACTGAGAGCCGGCTTCTTTTCCATCGCTGTCATCCAATAAGTCCTCTCCGCCTCTCTGACTTTTCGCTTAATGCTCCTTGTTGCCACGTCGCCCACACTGCTAGCCGTATATTTACTGGTGAGCCTCCTAGTTCTTTTTCTCCACTGCGTGTCGACGCTTTTTCTATACAAATACCTGAAAACCTTCCCTGCCCATCTACTCTCCTTCATTTTCCGCAGCCTCTCTTCGAATCTAATTTTGCTCTGAGCTTCCCTCACTTCAAAACCTGTCCATCCCATATCACCCTTTACAGCCTCATTTGTCGTCTTCCCGTGAGCGCCCAACGCGAGGCGTCCCACAGTCCTTTGATTTACATCCATTCCAGATTGCACCTCTGACTTCATGCACACCACTGAGTTCCCAAATGTAAGCCCCGGAACCATCACACCCTTCCAAAGCCCTCGAAGCACCTCGTACTTATTGTATCCCCATAACGCTCTGTGCTTCATGATTGCAGCATTCCTCTTTCCCTTTGTTACCGATGCTTTCTCTTGTACCTCCATATATCTATCCCCCCTCATTTACCCACACTCCGAGGTACTTGTATTCGCTTACCCTCGGCATTTCTTGGCCCTGTATTAAGACCGCATGGTCTTCGTGATCAGTGAATACCATCAATCCACATTTTGTTGCACTAAAACCTAGTCCTAGAGCCTCGCCCTCCCTTCCGCATATATCTGCCAGCCGCTGTATATCATCTTGACTGTCCGCAAATAAGACAATATCGTCAGCATAAAATAGACCTGGAAGCTTCTGCTCAACCATCGCGCCTGCCTGTTTGTGTGACAGATTAAATCCAATGTTGCTCCCTTCTAGCGCTTTTTCCATCCTCACCATGTACAGCATGAATAACAGCGGGGACAAAGGACATCCCTGTCTCAGCCCCTTGCTAATGTCAACGCTGTCCTTGCTGCTTATTCCTTCCCATTCTACACAAACTGTATTTTCTCGATATATCTCTCTCAAAAGCTGTATACAGTCGTCACCTATGCCCACTTCCTTCAATATATCCCACAAAATTTCCTGATTAACGTTGTCATATGCCCCGGTGATGTCTAGATAAGCTACGTATAAGGGCCTGTTTTCTATTTTTGATATTTCTATACACTGTGTAAGAACAAACAGGTTATCGTCTAACCGCCTGTCGATTTGGAATCCATTCTGGAGTTCTCCCAAAATATCATTTTGCTCTACCCACGTTTCTATTTTTAATTTTACTGCCTGCATCGCCAACCGGTATAGCACCGATGTAATAGTTAGCGGTCTATACGAGCGAATGTTATCCTATTCTCCCCTGCCTTTATAGATTAAGTTCATTCTACTTTTTCGCCAACTGTCTGGTATTTCCCTCTCCTGTAAGCACTTTTCTACGGCTTTCAGCAGTGCTTCTTTAGTGCTCTGTCCTAGTTCGTTAATTAGGCTGACGGGAACCCCATCTAAGCCCGGAGTAGTGCGCTTAGGAATTTTTCCTTCGGCCTTCTTCCAATTGAAATTTTCAAGTACTACATCTTCCTCGGTTGTACTCTTCTGTATACTTTTACTCACCGGGGGAATCCCCTGGGCGACCTTTTTAAACGAATCGGCTGTTACCTTTCGGATGTAACCTAGCGCTTCATACCCTTCCAATTGATTTCCTTCTTCATCTACAATATGTTGTTGCATTGTTACAGACTTCCTACCTAGCGCTTTTAGGTGGCTCCAAAATATCCTAGGCGCGGCCTTCTTTTCGCGAATCTCTGTCATCCAGCGTTCACTTTCGCCTTTAATTTTTGCCTCGACTAATTTCTGCACAATGGATTTTTGCTCTAAATATATTTCCCATACTTGGTTGACTTCATCCTGTGGCCGCTTCTCCTTTTTTGCTTGTCTGTGCTGCCGTGATGCCTCACGTCGCTTCTCGATCGCATCCCGGATTTCTTTGTTCCACCAACTTTTTGGCTTTCTCTTTCCTTTCCAAGAAATAGTTTTCTTCTCTTTTTCTATTTCTTTCGTGATTACATGTAGCAGCTCACTATACTTCCAGTCTTTGCCTGGAAGTTTGTCTACTTCTTCCTCGACTCTTGCGGCTATATTAGTTATTTGTTTCTCATTTAAATATGAGCTGCCAATGTTCGATTCTAGGTTCTTATTTTCAGTTTTATATCCCATTTGTAATGTTATGCGTTTATGATCACTACCCAAGCTGTTAATGCCTTCCTCGTCTATTCTCATCTCTCTAAGTTTGTCATAGATTCCTTCTGTCATGAGACAATAATCAATGCTCGACTGCCTGTTTCCGACTTCCCACGTGATGTGTCCCTCACACTTAGGCCCCGCGTTAACTATTTCAAGACTATGTTGCTCGCAGAGATCTAGCAATAACTTGCCATTGGAGTCTGAATATCCGTCAAGGTCATGTATGTGTGCATTCATGTCCCCTAGAAGGATTATTTCGGCATCATGACCAAATTCTTTAATATCGGTGCTTATGCATTTCACTATCTCCAGATTCTTTTCTCTGCAGTTATTGCCCGTCCACAAGTAAGCTACACCTAGCCACGTTTTCTTTCCACCTACTGTGCCCGAAACCCACAGGTGCTCTGAACACGTTTGCTTCACTCTATCCCATTTTGCTCTGCTATGAATTAGCATTCCAACACCCCCACCTCTCCTTTCTGATATGATCCTGTTGCATCCTTCCCAAATGTAATTGTCAATATGTGGTGGCTCTTCCAAGTCTCTAAGGTGTGTTTCTGTAACCGCATAAACACCTATCTGTTCCTTGTTTAACTGTCCCTCAATCTCTAACCATTTTGCCTTTTTTCTGCCACCCTGCATGTTAATGTAACCAATTGCGACACGCGCCTTCTCCCTTCTTTTACCTTTTCTCTGGTTTTTCGCTATACTACCTGTCACAGAGTCCCCCCTGGTTGTTGTCCTCATTACACGCTACCCTGGACACCGAAGGGCCCGCGTGCCCCCCCAAAAAAGCTACTGCGCGTCCTGCAAGTCGCCAACCCACCTCATGACCAAGCCTCCTATCCCTCGGTGGGGCGCCACCGAGGGAAGCGCCCCAAGCGGCAAGAGAGCGAAGCAGACTCGGCGGGAAGAACCACCACCGACAGCGCGCAGCCATCAACGACCGTCACGCGTCTAAAGCTATCAACATGTATCAATAAACAGTTAACCAGTAACAACCGTTACGACAGTGAAGGCCTGTACCGTGTCAATGGCCCTTTGGAGGGTGTCTTGTTGGTCGCCGTACGATCCTCAAGTGGCCCAAGCGTGATGTCATCCGCATATATGGCACATCCGAGATCTTGGTGTTTCTCCAGTTGTAGTGCCAGCTTTCGTAGGCCGACATTGAAGAGGAGCGGTGATAGTATCGAGCTAGCCTTCAGGGGTGCCTCGTCCCGGTAGGTCGTACGGGAGGGAGCGTGTCGTACCGATTCCAACACTGGCCGTACGGTTGCTCAAGACGTCTTGCACGTAGCAATATATCCTATCTCCACACCCGACGTCTTCGAGCCCCTCAAGAATGGTGGAGTGCGAGATAGTGTCAAATGTTTTTTGGATATCGAGTGCGAGCAAGATTCTGTCCGGAATGCCCGGTGGTGGGTTGAGGACTTCGTCTTTTAGCATCGGGACGTCTTGGGCCGATACTCCTCTCCTGAAGCCGAACATTGTGTATGGAAGCAGCTCGTTCTGCTCTATGTAAGTCTCTAATCTGTTGAGGACTACTCGCTCGAAAAGTTTGCCCAGGCATGATGTGAGCGAGATGGGCCGTAGTTGTCGTAGTTCGCGCGGTTCCGGCTTCGGTATCAGAATTACGTTCGACGTTTTCCATTCCGAGGGTAGTCGACCATTGGGTTTCCATACCATGTCGTTAAAGAAATCTGTTAACTGTTGGATGGTCGCAGTAGCGTAGCCAGAAATCTTTTTCGGGGGGGGGGGGGGGGGGTTCAACCATACTTTATGTATGTTCGTGCGTGCGTTTGTAGTGTGCATGCAGGGTTGCCGTTGGTGGCTACTTTGCGCCAAATTGGCTACTTTTCGACCCCGTCTGGCGACAAAAATTTGCAGTTGGCGCCATGGCTATTTTCTGGCTACTTTTAAAGTGCTGATTTGGCGCATTAAGTAGCCATTTTTTCTCATTTTTGCAGACGAAACACATTGTTTTTAAGCTTTTCTCTCGCTCCAGCGGATAAGTACGGTCGTCTTCCACCCACCAGTAGGCTGGTGCGCATCGAGGCACGCTTACCGCGTCTCCAAATACGGAGTGGCGAAGTTGCGTGCATGGTGACGAACACGTGACCAGCTCGGTGCTCAAGCTTCCCGCCATCTATTGTGATGCTACGCGCAAGTTTTACGAATAATTCTGATGCGCAGTGCGTGTTCTCGTGTAAACTTGAGAAAACAGACATCTGCAACAAAATTTAGCTGGCCTGTTCATCTACAACCAGAATTTGGTCTGCAGCTTCAACGAAAATTTGTTTCAACTTTGCATGTTTCTTCTGACTTGCTGGCCGGAATATTCTAATATAACTTTGTGTCTGGCAAGAACTCATATTTTCTACACTTGGGAAAACAGACATCTGCAACAAAATTTAGCTGGCCTGTTCATCTACAACAAGAATTTGGTCTGAAGCTTCAACGAAAATCTGTTTTAACTTTACATGTTCCTTCTGACTTGCTCGCAGGAATATTCTAATATAACTTTGTGTCTGGCAAAAACTCATATTTTCTGCATAAAATATATGCACGCGTAATGATTTTATCATAATTCGTTCACTTAATTCATTTCCACCTTATCGGTGCCTTTCTATGATCTTACTTATTCAAAATGGTATTATTTATTGATCAATACTAAATAATCTGCTCATAATACCACTTCTGTTCCACTTGGCTACAAATTTGGCGATAATATTAAATGGCATGGCTACTTTTGGCTACTTTCGGCTTGAGTTCTGGCTCCTTTTCAAGTCCACCCACCGGCAACCCTGTGTGCATGCATATTGCTACGAAGCGCTATCGGAGATGAAGACGAAGACAATAAGAAAGAAGACGACGTTCCCTGATTTCGCGCGGACGAAGAAGAACGCAACGCGGTTCGAGGTGTCATGCTCGAGCGTGGCGAATCGGTTCTACTAGCGAAGCAAGCGTGCACCCCGGAGTCTTCCAGAGCTGAGTGAGCACTCAAGGTTTCGTCTAAGGGTTGGGCGGATCTAAATAGTAGCGGTTGATAGGCTATTTACAGTTTATCTGTTGCTAGCTCGACTGATGTCGACAAATTCTCCAGGAGATGGCCCGGGGCGGTCTCCGCCTTGGTCGGCCTCTCTCCCACCTGATCAAATGCCGCTTGAAGCGTTTTTTCGCAGTGGTGTGAGTAGTATTCCTGTAGCGCTAGTGCCCCTGCATGGAGGATCCATTCGGCTTACCAACCCGAAAGCGATACAGGCGGAACTCCAGTTGGCCACGCGCCACTACCTCCACATTACAGATGTACGGCAGTTTGGCAAAGGTGGGATAGTATGCAGATCGCCGGACCAGGCTTGTGTGTACGATCTTTTGAAATGCTCGACATTTGGATCGATGCAAGTGAGTGCTTTCATCCCGCCACACCTTGCCTGCACCAAAGGAATTGTTCGCGGCGTAGATGCTAGTTTGAGTCCGGCAGAGACACTCGAGAAGCTTTCCGCGGCTGGTGCGATAGCTATTTACCGGTGCAACAGAATGGTCGAGAACAAACGGGTCCCGACTGAGTCGGTAATCGCCACGTTTGCCGGTACGTCATGCCCTTCGGAGATCAAAGTGTGGCCTTTGATTTTTAGAGTAGATCCACTTGCCTCGCGTCCTTTGCAATGTCGCAACTGCTGGCGCTTTGGCCATAGTGTGGGAGGTTGCAAATCTGCCATGCGCTGTTGTACTTGTGGAGAGAGTCACTCCCCGAACGACTGCACTGCTCAGTTGCTCAAGTGCTGCCTGTGTGGAGGTGCCCACAAGGCTGATAACCCTACCTGCCCAGCAAGAACTCAAGAAATCCAAGTATTAGAGATAATGGATAAAAGGCGGTGCTCACGCAGAGAGGCGATTTCAGCAGTAAGAGAAAGAGAACACGGATATGCTAGCGTAACTGCGCGGCACCAGACAATGATTGAGGCTAATATATCGCAAGTGATTGCGGAAACTGTCGAGAAGGCTATGGCCAAAATGATGGAACGAGTAGTAGAGACTGTGTCTGAATGCCTTAGTGGGTTATTAGCGTCACAAATGGGGCTAATGCCACAAGCTGGTAGCATTCAAACAGTGGTTCACAGCCGAAACAATGTTCCCTCACAAGTAGATGGTGGACGGACGATGCCCTCGCTTGAGGGCCCTAGTTCCATCTTGCCTAGAAAGAGCGGTAGCTCCTCGGGCTCGCAAGCCTACACAGAAGATTCGCAGGAATGTGCAAGCATGGATGTTGACCCGCGTGCTCAGAAACGAAGGGGTTCTCCTCTGAAGGAGAACGATAATCTTACAAGCTCTAAATCAAAGAAAGTTCTACCACAGGTCAAGGCAACAGCTAATATTTTGGAAGAGGCAGTAGCCTCTGCGGTGCTTTCGTCACCGGAAGGTAGATGAAAGTGCTGCAGTGGAACTGCAGATCAATATTTGCTGCTTCGACAGATTTAAACATTCTAATTTCCCAAATAAATCCGGATGTTATCATACTTCAAGAAACTTGGTTATCTCCTGACAAATTCTATAGTTTGTGTAATTACCGACCTTTTCGATTAGATCGTCCATCCAGAGGAGGTGGTTTGCTTACTTTGGTATCTAATAAATTCTGTCATAGAGCAAAAATATCATTTCAGCTAATGTCTACGGAAAGTGAAATTTTGGCAATAGAACTAACTCTTCCGGGAGGTCTCACATTTTCTTTGGTTAATGCGTATTTTCCTTTGGGTGTACAGGAAACACGGTCATTAGATTTAGTTCTGCTAAACTGTGGAAAAAAGATTGTGCTAGCTGGAGATTTCAACTCTCATCATATATCATGGGGGTTCAGGACAGATCAGAGTGGAAAACGTCTATGGGATTGGGCGGCGTCAAATAATTTCAGTTGTCATAACTCTGGATCATTAACATTTTTACGGGGGCAACTCAGATCGGTACTGGATCTTACGTTTTCGGGTCCAGGTCTTTCGGTATTATCGTGGGAGACAGTTGAGGCTGGTACAAATAGCGACCACATTCCTGTAGTATTCGAGATCCACTGCTCACAGTACCATGCGCACTTTAACGTTCGTTCTTTTATCGATCATAACAGGTTTAAAATGAATTTGCGGGAAACTTTTACTTCTTTAGCTGGGAATCCGTGCAGTGCTCGCAATGTTTGCGCTATTCTCGACTCCTCTCGAAAGAGGTCGGAGTTCACGATACAGGGAAGGAAAGACCCTTCATCTAAAAATTGGTGGAATGACGACTGCTCGACGGACCATAAGCGTCGGAAAGCAGCGTTGAAACAGCTCATGCACAATCAGTCTCCCAGAAATTGGAGCAACTACAAATTTATTGCAGCCACATTCAAGCGCACAGTAGCGAGAGCAAAGGATGAATATAATGTTCGCCACTTTGAGTTCCTTTCAAAATCGGACAATAAAAGAGCGTTGTTCCGGTATTTAAGATCAATCAAAGCAATTCCGCGTCCCCTAAATACAGAATCAATAGTGCTTTCTACCCGAGAAGTAGAAGACTCTCTCGGTGTAATTGCCAGAGGGTTGGAGGCTAGATTTTCTACCTGCATTCCTTCAACTCTTGTGAGACAGGACACTCTCGAAAATATCGACGATATATCATTGTCGGACTTATCGTCAGTGGTAGCATGTTTACCAGCAGCAGCACCAGGCCCTGATGGAATTACTACTAAGATGCTGAAAATCTTCTTTGACGTCGCTCCTAACATGTTATTGGATACTGTAAATTATTCTATAAAACACGCTTGGATTCCTTCGATGTGGAAAGTAGCGAAAGTGATTCCTCTGCTCAAAGATAAGAACAAAGGGATTACTCTGGACAACATTCGACCGATTTCATTAACGTCCAATTTCGTAAAGTTAATTGAGAGATTATTACACGCTCGGATAACTAAATTTGTGACTGCTAATAGATTATTAAGTCCCTGTCAAATTGGTTTTAGACCAGGCATGTCAATCTGGTGTGCACACGTTGATTTGGAGAGCAGAATCCAGCTAGCACGGCGACAGAAACAGTATGCAGCATTAGTTACTTTAGATATCTCTAAAGCGTATGATAGTGTCGAATACCCCATATTAATAGAAAGAATGAAGGAGATTGGCTTGCCTGAATACTTTATTGCGTGGACGACTGAGTTCTTGCTGGACAGAGAGTTTTATTGTGTACAGGGCGGGATTTCAACGGAGAAATTCAGACAGACACGCGGTGTTACCCAAGGAGCGGTTTTGTCCCCGCTACTATTTAATGTCTTGCTTAGCTCAATTCCTCGTCATCAAAGAGTGACCACGTATGTTTACGCGGATGATATAGCATTCTTTGCTTCAGCGGGTGATATTCAATCACTTTACGCCCTTTTACAAGGTTACTTATCTACATTGGAAGGGTGGCTAGACAATATTTGTTTGACCATTAATGTAAGTAAGTGTGCAGTTCTAGCATTCTCTCCACAAGACAATATAAATATATCCCTATCATTCCATCAAGCAGACATTCCCCAAGTGCAAACAGTCAAGTACCTCGGTATTATTTATGACGGAAAGCTTAACTGGCGTATGCATATTGAACATACAGCGACCAAAGCGTCACGTGCGATGGGCCTACTCAGAAGGATTAGTAATAATCGATGGGGCATGCGAACAAACACATTAATAATGATTTACCGGATGTATATACGCCCTATACTGGAGTTTGGATGTGCTTTGTTTTCTGGCGCTCCAGCATGGAAGTTACGTCCGCTAGTGTTACTTGAACGCCAAGCACTTCGCTGGTGCCTGGGGCTACCCAAATTTGTAGCAAATGCAGTTCTATATAAGGAATCACGAATCCCTTCCTTGCCCATTAGATTCAAATTATGACAGTTCAAACATTCTTAAGGCTCTATGAATCGCCGATAAGACGAGACGAATATATATTTATCAGCCAACCAGCCCTGTTTTTCAATGTCTCGTGGCCTCGCTCTCATACCCCACAGGTAATCTTTACCCAGCAGCTATTGGACCCATTACAGATAAGGCTTAATGATATAGTGGTAATGAGTGACAGGGTAAGTGAATTGGCCATATCATATGATGATATATTCCCCAATAACGCGAAGTTACTTCCTTGGAATGTACTGAATGGACTTTTTCAGGATCACTTAAATCAGATTGCCACGACGGTTGTGATAGCAACAGATGCTTCGCAGTGTGAAGAAAAGGCCGGGGTGGGAATATTTTCAACCCAATTAGACTGGTCGTTTTCTGTAAGACTTCCTGATTATACGCATATATTTTTGGCCGAATTCTTAGCCGTTATTTTAGCCCTACGTAAGCTTCCCTTACCCATAACTTCTGTGGCTATATAGTTACCGATTCATTATCACTCTGTTCCGCACTATCTACACCAACAGAATCGCATATTCTAAGATTATTGCGCTTACTAGTTCCACATCATTTGCGAAACCTGCGATTAATTTGGGTACCGGGACACAAAGGAATAGTTTTGAATGAAGTTGCGGACACTTTGGCAAAGGCTTCTCTGGCAGGACCAGTTCTTCCTCTCCTTCCAGATACGGCGTTGGTCGCTGCGGCAAGATTCAGAAAGTATGCTTTGTCGGTGCTTACTCCAAGTCTCGCTTCATCGCCGGATTTTCAGCACCTTCAGTCTCCTTGGAGCAGGACATGGTGTGATACAAGGCGGACAGAAGTAATGATAACCAGACTGCGATGCAGAATACCAAATCTTAATTTATACATGCACAGAGCGGGCCTGGTGATCTCTCCTTCTTGCTCCTTTTGCAGCGAGACAGAAACTATAGAACACTTCTTGCTGAGCTGCCGACGTTTTTCCACGCACAGAAAAAGAACTATAGAAGTTACATTGCGAAATCTTGGTCTACCAGTTACGTCGACCGTTCTATTATCATTTGGGGCCTCTGCGCTGGGACACTCGGACAGGAATGTATTCAATGCTGTCGAAAAATTTATATGCGACTCTAATAGATTTAACAGTGAAATCAACCGCTAATAATTCTACATTTTCATCCTAGAAAAAAAAAATTGGTCATTGTTAGGTTACGCAAAATAGTGAAATGTAAAATTAGCATTTATCATAATTAACGCTTCATTATAATTGCAGCTATAACCGATATTACCACTTTAAAAAAAATTAATAATAAATCCAGACTGTATGATCCGCCCGACTCTTGGCCGATCCCCCTGAGTGGGTAGGTGCCAATCATGCAAGGAGCATCATCATCATCATCATCTTTGTATGCCTGGCTCCGAGTGCGTCTCTGTTTCCTCCTTGTAAATATAATCTGCTACGCCTACGCCTTTCTCCCCGTAACATTTTGGTGGAGAGTGCGGGTTCTCCCAGCATTCACGACGCTACTACGCAGCGGCCGCTTTTTGACCACCTTCGCGATGCATGCTCACGACGAGGATGTCTCAGACACTTCGTCGACAGTGCCTCGAACGACCGCACCGCGACCTACGGCTTCACAACCAGCAGCATCACAACCACCGACGCCACAGCAACCCGTGGCGCAACCAGCCGCCACAAACCGCACTGTCGTCCTCACGCAGCCGCGCGACCCAGGCACCTTTTCCGGCACCGACAACACTGACGTCGAGGATTGGCTTCAGCTCTACGAACGGGTGAGCGCTCTGTACAACTGGGACCCGACGCTTATGCTGGCCAATATCCTCTTTTACCTTGAGGGAACGGCAAAAGTTTGGTTCTGCAACCACGAGCAAGAAATAACAAGTTGGGACATGTGCAAGCAAAAGCTAATTGACTTGTTCGGCAAGCCCATTGGGCGCCGTCGTGCTGCACAGAAAGAGCTCGCGTGCCGACTTCAGACCTGCACCGAGTCATACATCACGTATATTCAGGATGTGCTCGCGCTCTGCCGCAAGGTTGATGACAAGATGTCCGAAGTTGAAAAGGTGGCGCACATCCTCAAAGGAATCGCGGACGATGCTTTCACTCTTCTGGTATTCAGAAACTCGTCGACAGTAGACGATGTCATTAATGAGTGCCGCCGCTTTGAAGAAGCGAAAAGCCGTCGCATCACGCCTCACTTTTCACGTCTTCCGAACACGGCTGCAACGTCTACTTGCGAGGATATCCGTCCAACTCCTTCGCCTGCTGCATCCGAGGATATTTTGCGCCTCGTCCGCCGTGCAGCATAATTTTGGATTATGCTGCAGCTCCAGTTCCTGCTCAGGCGCGCGGCCCCGACGATTCCCACACGATTACCCTCATCCAGACTGTGGTGCGCCAGGAGCTTGCCAACGCAGGACTCCAGACGCTGTGCCCAGTGAACAGGCCCGATTACCGTCCACCCGCTCTACCTGCTCTGCCCCGAGACTCTGATCTGCGCCGAAGCCGTCCTCGATACCGGAACTCATCCGAATCTGCTTCTGCTGCGGACGCGCCGGCCATATTTCCCGCCACTGTCGCAGTTCCTGGAATTCACAGCCGTGGCCGAGCTATACCAACAACCGACGTCCACCTGGTAGTTCTTGCCTGCCCGCCCACCTTGAAGACGACGCTGCTACACCCTCGCTGACTGCATGACCACACCGCTCCCCTTCGCCGTCAAGTCGCCTGCCTCGCTCTCCTCAGCGTCTTCGTTCTCCTTCCCCCTCCTACGCCCCGCCGCTCCTCGGAAAACTAACGGGCGCAGCTCCTAGAGGTGAGCCTGCCGTGACGACCCGACCCGAAATTCCTCTGTTTACACTACCTGGACACAACAACCTGATCAAAGTAGACGTTGACGGCGCACCTGTTATAGCCCTCATCGACACTGGCGCTCACGTATCCGTCATGAACGCAGATCTCCGTGCTCGACTAAAGAAGGTTCTCACTCCTGCTCCCATCGCTGTAGTTCGTGTAGCCGATGGTGCAACTCCAGTTGTCACCGGGATGTGTACTGCACGTGCAACTGTTGCTGGACGCCAAACTTCTGTTTTGTTTTATGTATTGGAGCAGTGTCCGCATGAAATCATCTTAGGACTTGATTTTCTGTCCCATTCAGCTCTTATTGACTGTGCCTCGGGTGTCGTCCAACTCGCTCTACCATATGGCGTTGAGCCTCCGGATCCTGTGCCGAGCAAGCTGTGTTCCACCGATTACGTTCGAGTCCCCTCTCTAGCCGTTACGTACATCGACGTTTGTCCCGATCCACCTGTGGCTGACGGTGATTACGTTGTGCCACCCAACGCTACCCTCTTTTGCTCGCAAAACGTCACGTTCCCGCACACGGTCATCAGCATCCAGGACAATGCCGCATGTCTGCCTATCGTCAATTTTGGATTATGCTCCCAAGTATTGCCCCGTGGTATCTCCCTTGCGACGCTCGACCCGGCCTGCGATTACCATATTTCCGCCTTGACAGGTGATACACCATCACCTACCAATTCTGATTTGGGCCGAACTACAACAGAAAGCTTGACGAAATGATCGCCCCTGACCTCCCGGCCGAACAGGTCCAGGCCCTTCATGACCTTCTCGCTTCGTACCAGGACATATTTGACCTGAATGACCGACCGCTGGCCCAGACAACCGTTGTAAAGCATTGAATCAACACCGGTGATGCTAACCCGATACGCCGACGACCCTATCGTGTTTCTTCTACTGAGCGCCAAGTGATTCAGAAAGAAGTCGACAAGATGCTGGTCCGAAACATCATTGAACCTTCTTCAAGCCCTTGGGCTTCCCCCGTTGTGCTCGTCAGGAAGAAGGATAACAGCTGGCGCTTCTGTGTCGATTATCGAAATCTCAACAAGGTGACAAAAAAAGACGTGTACCCCCTGCCAAGGATAGACGACGCCCTCGACTGTCTCAGTGGTGCAAAGTACTTCTCTTCGATAGACCTTCGTTCCGGGTACTGGCAGATTGCAGTTGATGAAATGGACCGTGAAAAGACCGCGTTTATTACACCTGATGGCCTTTATCAATTTAAAGTGATGCCGTTCGGGTTATGCAACGCCCCAGCGACGTTTGAACGAATGATGGACGCTCTTCTTCACGGTTTCAAGTGGTCAATCTGCTTGTGCTACCTCGATGACGCCGTTGTCTTTTCGCCAACTTTTGAGACACATCGAGCGCCTATCTACCATTCTTTCTGTGTTCCGTAAGGCAGGACTGCAGCTCAACTCCTCGAAATGCCACTTCGGTCGCTGGCAGCTGACTGTCCTCGGACACCTTGTCGATTCCTCCGGTGTTCGTCCCGATCCAGAGAAAGTTCGCGCAGTCAAAGATTTTCCTGTGCCGACGTGTTCTAACGACGTTCGAAGCTTTGTAGGCCTGTGCTCCTACTTTCGAAGATTTGTGCGCAATTTCGCTGACGTTGCACGCCCTCTCACAGAACTCCTCAAGAAGGATGTGGCTTTTGTCTGGGGTCATGAAGAAGCCAGTGAATTCGATGAACTGATCATGCGCCTCACGTCGCCACCGATTCTCGGTCACTTCGATCTGTCCGCTCCAACAGAAGTGCGCACCGACGCCAGCGGCCAGGGCCGTAGCCAGAAATTTTTTTCGGAGGGGATTCAGTTACACCCCCCTCCCTCCCCCCCCCCCCGGGGGGGGGGGAAGGGATGGGGGTGTAATCGACGGTGGAATACATGTAACAGTATTTCTTATCGCGTCACATTTCTTATCGCGTCATTTGAGAAAGGTGTAAATGGAGAAGAGAGAGTTATTTTGTACAAACGCTCCTAAAAAATTGACCCAGAAAAATATTTCGGGGGGGGGGGAGTTTGAACCCCCCCCCCCCTGGCTACGTCCCTGCCAGCGGCCATGGCATTGGCGCTGTTTTGGCTCAACGACAGCATGGTAGCGACCGCGTCATTGCATACGCTAGCCGTCTGTTGTCACCAGCGGAGTGTAATTATTAGGGGTGTGCGAATAGTGAAATTTAATCTCGAATCGAATTCGAATCGAATAGTGCCGAATAGTGGCCAAAAATATCGAATTCGAATCGAATATCGAATAGTAGCATTTTCGTCGAGGCAGGCGAAAATGCTCGGGCGTCGTCAATCTTCGGGCGTCTATTCACAGCTGCGTTTTAGCAGCGCGCAGGAATGATGGGGAGCTTGTGCACGAGTGGTGCGGCGCGGCATTGGAGACTGCAAAGCGTGAACACATTTTCACAAGTGAAGCCGATCACTGAGGGTATCGCGGGCCAAAGTCGATGTTTTACACGACCCAACTACGCGACCTGCGTGTCTGTGTTGGGTAGTTGGGTCGCACATGTCCGTGCCTTCGTTTCAGAAGTGATGTGGAAGGCTTGACAGTACTCCCATGAGTTTTTTTTTACGTGAGGAAATGGCATAATTTCCGTTAAAATAAACATGCTCTCGCTTTTGAACACGGATATCGGTGAGAGTGTTAACAAAATGCCTACTGTAACGATGTTAGCGTTCGTTTTAGCCACCCACCATTACCAAGTTGTACCCTTGGTAATTCGTTGGTAAGTCACGTTTTAAATATTCGGCCAGTCGAATTATTCGAAACTTCGAATACCAGCTATTCGAAAGTCGAATCGAATTATTCGATTAGGTACTATTCGATTCGAATTCGAAACTCGAATATTCGCACACCCCTAGTAATTATTCGATTACCGAACGCGAATGCCTCG
>JALIZH010024066.1:0-11131 GCA_030522465.1 Rhipicephalus appendiculatus
GTTCACGATGCCGGGCGTGGGATTTCTTTTTTGTTACTCATGAGACATGTAAGGCTTTCGCCTTAATAACATCGACAATATACATAATAAAAATATGCCTCGCTGGAAGAAAATCCTAAAAAAAAAAAATAACAGAGAGATGGCAGTGTACTACACTTTTAATCAGGTCCCGCCTAAAGTGCTAGATATAGCCAGGAAATCAGGGCATTTTGCGTTTGGTTTCCTGGATATAGCCATCATTTAACCAGGACCTGACTAAGAGTGTAGCTTCCCAGTTACCACCAATTCGAGAGTGTGCTGGCCGCCATGTGTAGGTCTGACTTGTGTTACAGGAAAGCCAATACGGCACTATTGTAAAGCGCCTGTGTACCAGCCAACTTACTTCATAAAACGCGTGCCTCATACAACATACTACATACTGCCACGTGAATCGTCATTTTAAAGCGAAAGCCTTAGATGCCTCTTCAAGCGCGGAAATTGACCGTCGGCGTCTGGCGGCGTCAACACGAGTGATGCAAGAAATCATCATCACGCGGTGACGTCACCAATGACGTTATCATGACGTCACATTACGCCAAAGTTCGTGGCGCCATCATGACGTCACGCACAAGTGACGTCACCTGATGACGTCATCACAAGACATCGTCGCTTGGTCAGGGGTTGGGCCGATCACGGAGGCTGTGCGAAACCAGGCGAGGCGCAGAAAGCTTTCGGAGGTGGGCAAGAAGAAGATCGACTGAGAAGAAAAGAAGACGGCTTTCGCCTTCGAGTCGTTTTAGGCGAATGCATAACGTACCCCGTGAGTCTTTTTAAGTGACAGGTGAGACCATCCATGCTTCATTTTCTCCTGATTTTAGGGGCGAAGCTCCTTAGGCCCTCACGATGACCGTTGTCGTCGAAGGCTCGCCGTAGTCCCTAGTAGAAGCGCAAGTGCGAAGCATCTGTGCGCAATACCGTCTACAAAGCGTACATAGTGCGCATATGGTTTAAAAATAGACCGTACTCTGTTCCGTGCATCTGTCCGTCCGTCCATCTGTCCGTCCCTTTATACTAGTCGGCGACTTCAACGTAGACATTATGGACCTTAGGACCTAGCTTCGCCCCATCATCAGCATTCACTTCGTGGATCTGCAGCAATCTTTTTTTGCCATGCGTGTAATTATTTCGAAGTGAAGACGTCACCTTCGCGTCGCTGTCGTGTCATCGTCGTGCCGTCGTCAAAGGTCGACCATGTCTGTAACCCTGCTTCCACGGTCGGCATATCGTCACCGTTCTTGTTGTCAGTTTAATCTGTGCCATCTCTTTCTACTTTTTTCCCTTCTTTTTGGAGTGACACCTTGAAGGTTTTCCACTGAACCTTACCGGCCGTCGCATATTTTCCCACGAACGGCAGCAATCTCCGTCACGAATGCCGACCAATGACGCACGATCACCGACAGCTTCTCGTCGACGCAAGGTCAAGTGTCACCGCGCACAGTTTGCGCAGATGTCGCAAAAGGCCGAAGAGCCGTCGTCCTCTAAGATCCATTAATATCTCGCACAATTTGACACCCTTATCACATCATTGAAAAAAAAAGGGTAGTCAAGGTCTTCGTCCATACTTCCGATTTCAGTTCTTTTCGTGGCAGGTGTGTCTATGGCACTGAGTGGGTGCTTCTATACTCCGTTCACAAATTCCATGCAGTATTGAGAAAACCGTGCGCCCCATCATGCATACTAGTTCAATATGATGATGATGATGATGATGATGTGAGTGTGTGTGTGTGAGAGAGAGGGAGGGAGAAGAAGAACAGGCCAACCGCGAGTCACTAATGATTACGTACTTCTTCTGTCACACTTACGAACAGCACAAAAGGATTAGCGAAAGACAATGGGACGACTCCCAGCTAGCATGGCGCTAGCTGGCGCGAGAGTTGGGTAATTGAAGATCGCCATTAACGCAACAGCAGTTTACATAAACAGAACAATGGCGTTGATGACGACTGTGATGTCGATGTTGATCGAGAGGCATTGCTGCAATTAAAAAAAAAGTCTTACCCTCTTCCGTCCTCCTCGCCCGAAGGAAACTGCCAGACTCACTTTAAATAAAGTTTATTCATTCATTCATTAAGTTAGATAATCAACGGGCACTCTGAAATTACATATGCAAGTCTTTGTAGCTGGGTGCAGCCCATCTATCATTTCTTGCACTGCACCGAGTCAGGCAGACGGAAATACAGAGAGAGAGAGAAAGAAAGGCGGGAGGGGGGGGGGGGGCTTTACCACTGCAGGTACCGGTCATAGCCGCCTTGGGAGTGGTTGCGCGCGGCAGGCCACTTCAGGAATTACCGCATTTTAATATCGGCCGTGTACACGAGACAGGAAAGAAAGCATAGCGCAGTATATGCATGCTGGGCCGGTCGCGCGACTTCGCCAAGACAGACCACAAGCGCGCCGTTTAAAAAGGCCGCATGCGGCACGCGGTGAGAAATGGACGCTATAGACGACAAGGCCGGCCCTCAAAGACGCCCAGTGATGGCCTTCGATTTGGACAAAGAAAGAAAGAAAGAAAGAAAGAAAGAAAGAAAGAAAGAAAGAAAGAAAGAAAGAAAGAAAGAAAGAAAGAAAGAAAGAAAGAAAGAAAGAAAGAAAGAAAGAAAGAAAGAGAACAGGTGAGGCGAAAGGTAACAGGAGGGAGGTTTTAAAGGAAAACTGAAAGCAAATAAGAGAGCAGAACGAGCTCAAGTTTAGGAGCGGGTCCGTTTTTCCTGAAGAGAGAGCTTGAGAGGGAGGGGGGGGGGGGGGGTAGACTGATGGCGGAGATCGACGCCAGAACTAATTAGCCGGAAACGGTCGGTCTCCGCGGCCGGCGTCCCTGTGGTCATTCTAGTTCTTTTTGTTGGTTATCACTTCTTTAGCCGCGATAAGCGAGGTCGTCGGAATTCTGAGCTGTACACGTTGGCGCGCTTGCGGTGGCAGTCGAACGGGCTTTTGTTCGGGTTGGGGGGCGGCCGGTCCACGGGAGTACAACGACCCGCATTCGTACATAGGCAGCGACACCGCTGCGAAATCCAGAAAAGGAGAGAGAGGGGGTTTCTTTAATGGGGTAGCGCGTTCTCTCGCTTCTTAAAGTTACCTCTTAATGGTTTTTATGGAATGAGAGCGACACCTCGGTAGATGCGAATTCTTGCTTTCCGCCTTCACCGTCATGGCGCATGTGCAGCTGGAAACCGACCTCAAAACATTGCGCTTGGCGGCTGAGCTGCGAGTGGGCGTTTTTGCTGCTATTTGCTAATCATAATTAATTAACAGATAACTTCACTGATTCACTAATTCATTCTTCATTCAGCCATTATCTGATTATTTCAAAAATTGATTGATTGAGTGGTTGATTTGTTGATTGATTGATTGGTTGATTGATTTATTGATTGATGAATTGATTGGTTTATTCATTTATTTATTGATTGATTGATTGATTGATTGATTGATTGATTGATTGATTGATTGATTGATTGATTGATTGATTGATTGATTGATTGATTGATAGCGATGTTGTCGTCGTTGGGTGGTTGGGTGGGCTTGCCTGCGGCTTGTAGGTGGATTATCCCAAGGTATAGTGAGAACTTTTTTTCTTTTTTATTACGTATGACTATATGACTGTACCCTATCAATGTTCTTATTTTGCAGCGGAGCTGTAATGCTTCTCGTTAAGACGTTACGCGTTCGCATAAACTATCATCATCATGAATGACCTCCACCTTTCTAGTGCAACGCAGTAACTCGGCCGGAGCGCTCTCTCTTCGTCCTCCAGTGGCGTAGCCAAGGGAGGGGTTGGGGGGGGTTCAAACCCCCCCCCCCCCCCGAAATTTTTCAGTTTTGCTTGCGTATATATGCACGCACACATACAAACGCACGCACGAACATACATAAAGTATGGTTGAACCCCCCCCGAAAAAAAATTTCTGGCTACGCTACTGTCGTCCTCCTCTTCATCTTTTGCTTCGCTCCCCGAACATATGGCCCGGTGCGAGCTCTCTTGCTGCGCAAATTTGTCTGGCGTTGGATGCAATAACTCGGATGGGCAAGAGAACGAGCGGAGAGAGAGAGAGAGAAAGCGAGAGGGAAAAAATAACTAGAAAGAAAGAGAGAGAGAAAATATCCTTGGTGAAAAAGAATTCTTGGCATGGTGGGATTTGGACACGCCTAACTACGATCCGAAGGCGAGCATCGTAACCCCTCGGCTATCCAAGCACGCTACAAGAACAAAACATAGGCCCGTATTCACAAACGCTCCTCGACTCGAAACTCGACCTCAAGGGATCCTTGAGACTTTCCACGTTGCAGAAATCGCAACGCGAAACAGTCCTCAAGGATCCCTTGAGGTCTAGTTTCGAGTCGAGAAGCGTTTGTGAATACGGGCCATAGTATTGTATGGTATAGTATAGCATTGTAGCGAGGGGGGTGGGAAGGGAAGTGAGGGTGCACATGTGAGGGTGCACTGGAGGCACATGTGCATGTGTCTTCAGATGGTCTCTGAGATGTATACACCTAGCGCAGAGCGTGAAGGAAGATTCAGCGACCGTGCCTCACTGCCTGGAAGGAGGGAGGCGCTCAGGTGGGCAATAGCCACTGAAGGTTCAAGAGC
Organism: Rhipicephalus appendiculatus; assembly: GCA_030522465.1. Taxonomy (NCBI): domain Eukaryota; kingdom Metazoa; phylum Arthropoda; class Arachnida; order Ixodida; family Ixodidae; genus Rhipicephalus; species Rhipicephalus appendiculatus. The sequence goes on from JALIZH010024066.1 coordinate 4,625, forward strand.
CTAACTCTTCCTGAAACAACACTTCGGCATCATTACCATCAAGAATCCATCCCTGTACGTCATAATCACTGTCGCATACAGAATCTATCGATAATTACCGGATACGGCATTTACTTTACCGAACAGTGAATAATCATGCTGACGTGTAAAGACAGGGTGATCCGCCACTTCATTGACGCAGGTCATTGCGTAAACACGTGCGGTAATCTGCGCATATTATCCTTTCTATCAGGCATCCTCGAGATGAAAGCGAAAGCGTCGAACGCGGCCTGCTTATATGCGTGTAAACTGAACCGCGAGAATACTGCGCGAGGAACAAAAGGCCGCGGTAAGCGAGACAGGAAAATAAGCAATGGTCCGGCCGCCGCGCCGGCGAAAAAGACAAAGCCTATAATTGGCGGCTTGGCGCTCAGCAAGAATTGTGTGCAGCGTTGTCTATGTTACACCCTGTGTTGCCCGCGGCCTTATGGGATGAATGCCGTGGTTCTTTCGTTCATCACACCGCACAGTGCCTTCTACACCAGCCGCTCGCTAGGACTGCAAGGAAAACGAAACGTCCTTCTACTTCAAATGTCATTATAGATTGTTGTTGTTGGCAGGCCCGTAGCCAGGAGGGGGGGGGGCGGGGGGGGGGGGCTAGGGCTTGGGCCCCTTCCAGGAGCGTAGCCAGAAATTTTTTTTCGGGGGGGGGGGGGGGGGGTTCAACCATACGTTATGTATGTTCGTGCGTGCGTTTGTATGTGTGCGTGTATATATACGCAAGCAAAATTGAAAAATTTCGGGGGGGGGGGGGGTTTGAACCCCCCCCCAACCCCCCCCCCCCCCTTGGCTACGCCACTGGCCCCTTCCGAAATTCGGATGGAGGGGGGTGTTTTACCGAGAATAAATAATAAAAATAGGTGGTTTTCAAGGTTTTCAACAGGCAGGCCCCCCCCCTCGAAAAAAATTTCTGGCTACGGGCCTAGTTGGTGGTGTTGATCATGGTAGCGCTAGTAATTGAATGGTTGACTGATATTGATTACGATTATTGATGATAACAATGTTCAGGTCATCGTGAGGTTCTCACAGATTGCTGTGTCACCGGTTGTGTGTTTTGTGCTCCAGATTCTGGAGATGCCCGTGGTTAAAACAAATACAGTTGTAGCTTTGAAGGAGACAAAGCTGCTTGTCGAAAGGTTTGCTCCAGCGACACCTCGTGTTCATGGGCGGTAGTACGGGGGGGGGGGGGGCAGAGGGGGCGCCCCCCCCCCCCTAGTCAGCCCCATACATTGACATAATAGGGAGGGGAGGCGCTGCGAAAAACCTTCGCACCCCCCCCCCCCCCCTGAAGGGGAACCCTGCTCACGCCTATGCTCGTGTTCACAAAAACTTACATCTTTCCCTGAACTTCTGACGTAAATCTCAGCACGCGAGTTTCCTTGCACTTCGCCCGCATCGAAATGCGACCACCCTGGCCGGGAACAGGACCTGCGTCGTTGAGCTCACCGGTGCCACGTAATGTAACTATTGCACGGAGGTAGCGCTCAATTTCTACGTTATTGTAGTGTAAATTACATAACAGGGCAGACAGCTAATGCCCGTGGACGATCGTAAGCACCCCTCCATGAGATGCCTGGTAAACCATTCGCAAATACAGCATCGCAAGCGTGAGTTTCGATATGACGCGTTGTAGCAGATGTTCAGATGTTTCAACGTACTTGCAGAGTGGACATTCGGGGGGTCGTCATCCTGTCGTTGCATGGCAGTCCTGGAAAAACAAGTAATGACATCACCAGATATTGATAAGCATAATGAGTGAATATTAATTTTTTTGAAAGGATACATGTAAGCATAGTGAACAAGTAAATGCGATTATAGACTTATGGCTGTGATGACTGTGAAGTTTGACTGTGTGTGCGTGCTCTCTCCTCTCTCTCCTATATCTCTTTCTCCATCCTTAAAACTCCCCCCACCCCTTTCCCCAGTGTAGGGTAGCATATCGGTATTACTAGACTGGTTAACATCCCTGCCTTTCCTTTCCCTTCTCTTCTTTCCTTCCTAAACAGCAGCTTGTTAGACATATATGTAAACCTACATTATAACGCATGTTGTATCACACGGGGTAAGCTTCATTACGAGGTGTGTCATGTAGCAGGTGCCTTGCCCGTTGCATACAGCTGTTTCCTCGTCAGGACAGGAGGCTATGGCAGAGCTTGCTTTAACACCTGTCTGTGTCGAGCGCACACTTTTGATCGCGATCAGAGCGGCAGCAGATCTAGTTTGGCTCGGAAGTTAGCCAAATCGCAATTAAAAGTGACCGTGCAGCCGCACCTCACACTAAGTCGTGATCAAACCTGCGATCAAATGCGCCCGTATCTTCTGCCTGTCGGCGCTGTCGAGTCCACGCTCTGCACAGTGTTGTCCCTGCCCACGCGGGAAAAAGAAAACTAAAAAAAAAAGAAAAGAGAAAGAAACGAGAATGACTTCAGAAACATACAGCCGCTCCGCGCGGAAAAAGAAATAAAGACCAAAAAAAAAAAAAAGAGAAACGGAAATAGCGTCAGGAAACAAGAAACAACAAAAAGAAACGTGGCTCCGCCCCTGTACCTCAGTGCACCTCCGGAAAGGGAGACCCATCCGAATACACCGCTAACCGTTACCTGCCTTTAATAATAATAATATCTGGGGTTTTACGTCCCAAAACCACGCTATGATTATGAGAGACGCCGTAGTGGAGGGCTCCGGAAATTTTGACCATCTGGTGTTCTTTAACGTGCACTGACATCGCACAGTACACGGGCCTCTACCATTTCGCCTCCATCGAAATGCGACCGCTGCGGCAGGGATCGAACCCGCGACCTTCGGGTCAGCAGCCGAGCACCGTAGCCATTGTTCCACCGAGGCGGACGTTACCTGCCTTTGGCCGCCGTGTATATTGAAATGGAGATAATGATGCCGATAGGCTCCTAAATGATTATAAAAGAATGCTGACGCGGTACCTGGCAGAGCAAGACCACTTGGTATAAACGGCAATTTGTTTTATTGAATTGTAGGATTATACGAAGAAGTGTTCGGTAATGTGAAGAATATTTTTGAATTAAATTAGGCCCCGACGAGGGCGCCCCTACATGAAAGTGCAACAGCGCGAATGGCGGCCCCCATGAGTGATCCCAATGCAGTGGTTTGTAGATCTGCTTCTGCTGCTTATAACTGGAGCTCTCCGCGGTTGATTAATTCGCCCTCTGTGGCGGTTTGTAAACCGGCAGACATTTGTGACGTTCAGTCAATGGTGCCAAGTAGTACAAGCGTACAAGTGGCGCTTGCTGCATCTCTCAATAAACAACCCTCAAGATTGCTCTGCTCAAGCGAACGGCTCTGTAGTTAATTACATTACGAATATTGGTAATCTTCGAATCGGTAGTAAAACGATGATAGAATGCTTTGTCATTGGGAATCGACTCTTTAGGCTAACGTTTGTGATGCGAGCTTCCTACGTAAAATAGGGAGAAAAGATGTGTATTTAATTTTGGACTAAAGCTAAAATAAAGAAAGTGCGCGAGTGAAATGGCCATCAGCGGAATTTCGCTCAGTGGCATGAGTGATGTTAAATTTCTTTGCGTACTGTAAGCACTTTTGCGTTTCTATCTATCTATCTATCTATCTATCTATCTATCTATCTATCTATCTATCTATCTATCTATCTATCTATCTATCTATCTATCTATCTATCTATCTATCTATCTATCTATCTATCTATCTATCTATCTATCTATCTATCTATCTATCTATCTATCTATCTATCTATCCAGCCGCCTACGTCTGGGTGCTCTCGTGATCGCCTCCTTAACTGGGGTATACCAAAATTTGTATGGTAGGGTAAGAAGTATTGACAAATATGTCTGGCTGGTCATGACATGAATAACGTGAAAATCCTGTCGCATACGTCGTCAAACCCTTTCCTGCAGACACGTGTGGCACATACCCGTATACCACGGGCCGCGGTTGCGGGTATGCGCCACAGGTGTTTGACCATTTATGTCTACCCAGGAACGTCGAGGACAGACATAAGTGATTTAAAAGCGAGAGCGTTAAGAAAAAAGTCACAGTTTCACGCAAGGGTGAAGCAATGAATGCGATAGCAAAAAATTGTAATGTTATACGAAGTGAGGCTGGCAGCTAACTCTTTTTGGATCCGATCTCACGCAACTCTAGAAAACGCTTGTTTAAGAGAATTCTCTTCGCGTTGAGAGCGCAGCACGTAGAAGGGTACACCGGCCCCCCGTTGTCGGCCGCCGAGAAGGGGAGATAACGCGCGCGCCCGCGCCCGCGCTCGTAAAATCGAACATCGCCCCCCCCCCCCCCCGCCCGCTGTCGGCCGCCGAGAAGGGGAGATATAACGCGCGCGCCCCCCGCTCGTAAAATCGAAGGTCGCTCGAGGGACCCCCCCCCTCTCGCGTCTTTTCACGCTCACGAACGACGGGCGGGGCCGGTTATATATATACATATACATATACGGCAAATGACGCCGACGCCGACGGCGAAAACCAGCCGCGAGTGTCCATATAATTGCTATCGCAATAAAACTGGTGTCGGCAGCGTTCACCCGACGAATGCAAATAATAAATACCAGGGTCCCAGCCATGGTCGTTGGCACAATTTTCTCTTGGGGGGTGCAAACCATTGTTGCATCGCGACTGGGAGAGGGGGGAGAACAATGGCATAGCTTGGGTGTGGGGAAGTGCATGAGTGGCTTGAGGGGGGGCAAGTGCCCCTTTTGCACCCCCTTGCCGACGCCCATGGTCCCAGCAGGAATCGAACCCAAGCAATCTGCGTTGCAATCAAGTATTCTACCACAGAGCCACGCCAGGTCTCAGAACTGCTTTGGAAAAGGGCCCTATGCAGGCGTAATGTTGGTGAAACGTCAATTGTGGTTCCAGTGCTGGCTATCTAACTTTATAAACATGACATATGTACTCCTATGACGCAGGCGTCATGTCGGCTTAACGTCAATTGTATACTTAAGCGCCATCCACTGTAGTTGGTCCACGAAGCACTATTCAGGGCTACCATCATCGCAAGCACAAGTGCTACATATCAGATTACCGCTTCTGGTGTAGAAAATACCCACGTTTCTGTTGGCATCGTTACGCAACTGTAAACAACTAGTTATATGAAACATATGCGATTGTTCAACATATGTCTGCGCGTAGAACATCTACGTATCTTTAACGTCATTTCGTAACGTTTCGCTCAAAAAGAAAATTACAACCCAGTCACCTTGCCTCCGCATGCCTCGCATAACATCGATTCGCATGGTACTTGATCTGCCAAATTTTTTTATTTGTGCCGTGCGGGCATCTCAAGGATCTTATGAAAAATTGTCGTGATCGCTGTCGTTGCCGGCAATTATGACGCGTATAAGACACGCACAGTCGGCGTTAAAAGCTTAGATACCACTAGGCTTGAGAAATAATCGAATTTCCCAGCCATTTTCGACTGTATTCGGTTGAACTACGCAGTACATGTTCTTTGCGCGTTTTAAGGCGAAAGCCTTTGTCTCATACTCGCGGTGACCGACGTCCCTCCGTGCCCTGGAACGGTGCCAACTGTGGGTGCGCTAACGGACGCCGGTCGCGTCGGTCGCGCCTCGCGTCAGATATTATACAGCGCTCGCGTTTTAAATGCAAATGCATTTCTTAGTCGGGCTATGTCAGGCGCATCCGGCGGCGTCCGCGCGCCGGCAGGTGTTATCTCTCCGCTCTCACTCCCTCTCCCATAGCAACAGCTGCGGGCGCGCGCGCTTATCCTCGCCCCTAGCAACCGGAGCATGTGGTGCGAGAGAGTGTAGGAAAGGGTAGGTGCAGTGCTTCGCCGCTCCTTCTCTCGCCGTTCGCTCTCTCTCCTCCCTGCGCCCCACTCTCCCGTCCGCTCGCGCCTCACTCTCGACCGTTCGTTGGCTGGGCGCCTCTCAAGGCGATGGCAGAAGTCTCTCGCTGTGCCCAGCGTGCCCACTGATGCAAGAAGAGAGACGCGGGCATCGCGTTCCATTCTGAGCGACCCCGTCTCAATGGGCACAGGCTTTCGTCGAACACATTTTGGAATTTACAAAGTGTCCTTCAATTTTAAATGCGAAGCTTTCTTTGCGTACTGCATGCCCGTTTAGCGTACCTATCTATCTATCTATCTATCTATCTATCTATCTATCTATTAGCCGCCTACGTCTGGGTGCTCTCGTGATCACCCCCCTTAACTTGGGGTAAACCAAAAGTTACACGGGAGGGTAAGATGGTTTGACGAATATGACTCGCTGGTCATGACATGAATAATGTGAGAATTCCGTAGCGTACGTCGTCATACCCTTTCCGCCAGACACGTGTGGCACATACCCGTATACCCCGGGCGGGTATGTGCCACAGGTATGCGGGTATGTGCCACAGGTGAGTTTATATCTACCCAGGAACGGCAAGAACAAACATTGGTAATTTTAACGCGAGAGCGTCAAGAAAATGCCGACATCGGCAGCGTTGA